>LZPO01087297.1:181420-192675 GCA_001675575.1 Neotoma lepida | reverse complement strand
AGAATGTCATTCAGTTAACTATATCGATTTACAACAAGAACTATAATAACTACCATATGGATCAAAATGCTCACGTCAGTATAACCAATATNAGTACCCCTATAGACTGCAGTGGAGCAAATGGTGTCTAATAAGCAGGAGACATAGTTTGCTTTTGGAAGTAATATTTAAATGTTGTCCACTCAGAGCAGTATGGCATGGCTAACTACACATCATGGTCTTAGAAATCATGATGCCAGGTGTGTGTCAGTCTTTAAAGCAGTGTTTAGATGAAGGCAGCTGAGGTATACTGCCCTTTTTTCTCTGTCCAAACTCTCTCCTGATCAATACATTTCTATAGATCAACTGTTATTTATACCACATCTCTCTCTCATACAGGAGCCTGTCTGAGAAATTAATACTCTGGCTTTGAAAATGTTTGATAATTTTGATTTATTTATTAGGAAATAACCTTTATTACAAAGTCCCTAGGTAAGATACTTGCCTTCCATTATTCCTATGAACTTGTCATTATATTATATCTTATTATTCCTTCCTGCCTATCATTGTACCACATCTTATTCTTTAAAGTTTATTCTTCAAGAACCACTTTCACTCCTTGGTCATCAAAAGCATGTTATTTTTATCAATTTTTAGTTTACCAAATCTTGATGTAATTATCTGTCTGTGNATCTTCAACCCACAAATATTGCTTGTGTTTATTCTTAAATTCCCACACTTTGCTGAATAAAATATTTTGATATTTTTTGTGAAGATTCAACTTCAACATTGAAAAGACAATCTCATGAATTCCGTGCAGATCTATACTTTCTGAGGCATGAAGTGGCTATGGTGGTCTCCCTGGTGCAATACTAAAAAGGTGCTCTAGCAGAAGGTACCGATGCATAGGAGACTGTCTACCTTCTAAACCTCAGTATTCACAATGACTTTCTAAAGGAATTCTTTTCTGCCACACACAGCCATCTCTTATAGCATATCTTTATGCCCCAGAACACTCACTTTCTCCATGCTTCTAAGACTGTGAGACACAACTGTCANAGAAATATAACAGCTTCAAAAATAAAGAACAAGGNCAAAATGCTATCTCTTGACAGGCACTNTGACACAGACCTGTNCCTCAAGGAATTGAAGGCTGAGGCAGGATTGAAAGTTGAAGCCCTATCTTGTCTGCATAGCACTTCAAAGCCAGCATAGTAAATTAGAGAGACTTTGTCTCAAAAATATAAAAACAAGATATATTTTAAAAGAACAATAACAAGCTGGGCGTGGTAGTACACATCTTTAATTCTAGCACTCTATAGGCAGAAGCAGGCAGATTTCTATGAGTTCAAAGCCAGCCTGGTCTATACAGAGTGAGTTCCAGGACCGCCNGGGCTACATAGTGAGACCCAGACTTGAAAAGGAGAGGGGGGGGAAGGAGAGAAAAGAAAAGAAAAAGAAAAGAGAAGGACAATATAGTAACAAGGGACGCTATANCTCAGTGGTAGAAAACATGCCTACCATAAGCAAGGCCGTGGGTTCACCCCAGTACCACAGAATGTCATCTAATTGTGAAAGTTCCTGAGATACCGTCAATGTCTTAACAGTTCTAAAACTGACATTTTGTTTCCAATATATTTGTTACATGAAATTAAAAACCATTTTCACACACTTTAACAAAAACATTTTTTAATACTCAATACAAATCTCTTCTAGGTTGAAAACTTCATCCTTTGAGAAATCTATGAAAACAACTATACAAAAGTATAAATATCTTCATCTTTACAGGTTGTCAGTCCTTCATATCCTGACAGTTCATGAGTNAAAAAGCTCTACAGATCATTGATGCCATGGTAAATAAAATGCTTATAGCCTAAGTAAATCATTAATTTTCAAAAGTAACCATTTTCTGTAACTGAAAACTAACTTCAACAAGCAAATATGAAATCTTTCCATCCTAAGACCATCTCTAACACATTGCTGGGAGAGGAGAGATACAAGTAGAAAACATAGGGATCATCTACTACTAAAGAATGAAACTAAAGCCTGTAAGATTGAATCGAGGTTTATTGGCAGCATGGCTACACACTAGAGCTACACACATCAGTCAGGAAGTTGGGAAGAGGAATATTCCNTAACTTAGGAAAACAGCTGACTNTGGCTTTAAATTCCAGATAGTAACATTACACAGCAAATTATGAAACTTTCCTGAACAAACATTGGACTTGTCTACAAGTCATTTACCTGACTCTGGAAAGAGGATGCACATTCCTCATGCCAGTGGCGGCGAGAAAGCGAAGGCACACAGACATGTCAGCCATGGAGAAAGGGCATCCACTGGAAGCTTTGTCAGAAAAGTGTACCAAACTGCAACCCCAACTGTCTTGCAAATTAGGCAAAAGTAAACTATTATTTCTCGAAATTTTTTCTAGTGCTTGTCACATCATAACCATTTTGTTTAAACCTAATTAGGCATAGATNTTACATAACAGCAAATTCTGTAAACTCAAAGTACAGCCATATACATGTATGTTGATATAAAAAAGAAGCGGAACAAAGCGAAAGGCCCGTGAGGTGGCTCAGTGAAGAAAAGCATTNGCTGAGGGAACTTGAGTACTTAAGTCAAACCCTCAGAACTAGAGTAAAGTTAAAAGAATCGAATGGACNCTAGGGNGTTATCCCCTGACCTACACATACACACAATGGCACATGAACTACATGCACACACACATCATTTATACATACAGAGACACACAATAATAATAAATTAAATAAAAAAGCAACAGCAACTCTAAACTCAAGAAATCAGATAGCACTTCATAAACACATACTTGCCATCTTGAGAGTAATAGTACTGAGAAACAAACACAAAGAGAACAAGTTCAGGAATGCTGAGAATTCTTCACTCATGCTAAAGTGCAGTAACATGTACCTTCCTGTCCACATGGACATTGTAGTAACAACATAAAACCTCGGGCTTCAACCAGGAACAGGGGTTATTTCCATGATACTTCAAATGACCTCATATTATACCACCTGCCATGATATGCATCTTATGTCTGGCCCCTCACCAATCTGAGTTCCTTTGAGCCAAAAATGTTATTCCTCTTTGTTGCCTCACGGAGTATTTCAAATACCAATTAATTAATAAATTATTTCCTATTCGTTTATGAGCATTAACAATATAGCCTCTTACATGTCAAGGATAACAGATCGCAATCATACAACAATATGGGCTAGGCATAAGGAAACAAATTTTTTGAAGTCAAGCAATCCTTGTGTTTCAATAAGTTTCTTGAGCGGTATTTAATTAACTTGAACTCATTGAGGCCATGTGTACACAAATGGGCTGGTTCTTTATGAATATTTAAACAAGCAAATGAAAGAACACTGCAACTCTATTAGGAAATTGATGTTCTAAAATAAAAAACGCTACTTTGTAGGTTACATGCACACTGTTCCTTCTCTTTTATACACAAACTTTGCATCATTTTCTCCGAAGGATGCAGGAAGAGTTAGCCTGAGATGCTGAATAAGACAGCAGAGCTAACAGGACAGACAGCGCATTAGAACGTGGGCTCTGACCTCACNCATTTTAAAATNCAGGTGGGAATGGCTTCCAATCCACAGTGTTGGCTGCAGAAGGCTTCAAAGGTTATCCATAAGACAAACAAAAAAGCAAAAATTCAAATTTAAACTTTCAACCCCCATTTAAGGAAAATTATTCTTGGCTCAGGTCTTTTAGCACCCTCTTCTAAGATAGGATTGAGTAATACAAAGATCATTACCAGCATAATCAAAAGGTGGTGGGGTATGCATTGGCTATATCCCTAGAAATTAATATTCAGTTAGAGAAAAGAATACTTTCTAGGGGGCACTTCTGCATTCACTATTAGGATCATTCTGTGACTATTACGTGTTTCTCTTAAGGTAAATGCCTAGAAACAGAGGTAACATTTGATATTTAAAAGTCAGCTACTTCTGATGCATTTCTACTTATGAAACAAAATAAGAACAATAAAAATAAATGGGGTTTTTAATCATGCATTTGGAATGAGTGTTGCTTAATTTTCAGAGAAAAAAAATTACATAGTATCTCAAAGAACAGTATTTGTATGTTTAGACATGTCTCTAAAAACCATCAGGATTTCTTCCTCTCCTTTTTCCCTTAAAGCATTACTTCTCANGAAAGAGAATGGAAGAAAGTGTGAAAGTAAATCACCAAATCACATAGCTAATATCTACAGAAAAAAATACCTATTGGTTTTTATCTAAAATCTACAGAACACTGCTCGGTCATCACCAAATGAGAAAATGAATTGAGTCAATAAGCACTTTAAACAGCAATAAAAGAAAAAGTCAATGAAAACAAACATGGGCAGCCATTTTATGTTCCCTTTTAAGGTCATTAAGGGCCAGCAAGGCCTAATTAACTTCAAAGCAATCACTGAAACAGGTGCGATATGAAATTGTCATACGGCCTTGGTTTTCACACCATAGCCAACNGTACTCAGCATTACTTAGCCTGATATTTATCGCGGGGATCATATGCAACTGTGGAAGTAGAGAAAAGCAGACAAACTGAACAGGATTTTCATGGAAAGTGCACAACATGTTTGCTTTTCTCTCCATGCCTANAACTCTCAATCAGGAATGGATTTAAGAAGGGGCAGGCCTCTCTACCAAATCAAGAGCTAATATGACGGGCAAAGTTGGACTTGACTACTTCAATGCTTTTAAAATCAGCCTCTGCGGGGTTGAAGAGGAGGCTAGGCGGGTAAAATGTTTGCTGTCCAAGTACAAGGACCTACGCTCAGACATTCAGCACACATTTATAAAATCCAGGTGGAGCAGCATACACCTGTAACCCCAGCAAGGGAAGATGGAGACAAGAAGATTCCTGGGCCAGGCATGGTGGCACATATCTTTAATCCCAGCACTTGGAAGACATGGAGGGGCAGATGGATTTCTGGNAGTTCTAATCCAGCCAGCCTGGCCTCCATAGTGAGTTCCAGGCCTACAGAGAAGTGACTCAGTCTCAAAAATACAACAAAACAGAAGATTCAGTAGAGCTGAATCAAGGGGCTCTATATCAGTCAAGGGAAGACCCCGTTCAAAAAAAAGAGGGGAGAGCAATTGAAGAGGACACCCAGTATCTGGGCTACACAGATACACATACCTACTCAAATGTACACACACACACACACACACACACACACACACACACACACACACACACACACGCGCGCGCGCGCGCACGCACGCACGCACGCACAAATCTCTGAGGAATCTTTGGGTACAGAAGGTACTTCCAATGAAGCAGAGTCTGGGAACAACCCCAGCACACCTATGTTCTAGATCAGACATGAAGGGTGTACTTCTATGCACCCTGATTTCTTGCCCAATTCTCAGCCACGGCTGCATGAATAAATGCATCCTTGGCCTTCGGAGTATATGCTCACTTCACTTTTGCATCCCGATTTTTTTTTCACAATAATTGACATATTTTGTCATCCATGTGTTGGGTCAGTTAATTCTTTGCCAAAGTCAAAGGCTACTTGGAGCTTAATAACAAATAATCAAATTAAAAGCAAATTAAATAACAAATAACAAATTATTCAATTAGTGANCAGGG
This sequence comes from Neotoma lepida, assembly GCA_001675575.1. NCBI lineage: Eukaryota > Metazoa > Chordata > Mammalia > Rodentia > Cricetidae > Neotoma > Neotoma lepida. The sequence goes on along the minus strand of LZPO01087297.1, from coordinate 187,061 downwards.
AAAAATATTTTATTTCTCTTTTAATTTTGTCGTTGTCATTTTAACTTGTTGTTTTGAAAAAGACAGGACTCAAACAAAAATGCCATGAAACATTTAATATTTATTTAGAATAGTGGTTCACAATCTCCCTAATGCTGCTACCCTTTAATGCAGCTCTCAGGTGGTGAACCCCAACCATTACATTATTTCATTGCTACTTCATAACTGTAACTCTGCTACTGTTATGAATTGTAATATAATTATCTGATATGCAGGGACCCACAGGTTGAGAACCCCTGATTGATCTGACTTAAGATGCCATCCAGTTATGTGGTGACTATAGCTTTCTTCCTACTTACAGAACTTACAAAATACAAAGTTTAAAAAATACTTAAAATATCAAAGAAAGAAAATGGTTTGCTTAAAGTGGCCCAAAGCATGAGATAGTAAATGCTAGCAGTCAATAGCTCATGGGATTTCCTTTATCCTCATTCTTTTAGAAAACTCTGAAATCAAGAGCTTCTTCCTGCTGCCATCAAACAGCCAAGTCAAAAGCAAGACGGTGTGATTTTGCAAAGTACTGAATACTGTACAGAGCACACATCTTGCAGTCATATATTTTTTTCAGAATCAAAAACCAGCAATCATAAGCAGATGTCAAAATAGAAACAAACTATAGTGTTTTAAACTGACAGATATCATTGAATGTTTTTATTGTGTATAACACATTTAAAGAAGTGTACACACATTGCAGACTGATTAAATCAAACTGAGAAATGCATTACCTCAGTGCCTATCATCTCTATTTGACAGCACTAACATCTACCCACTTTACATTTCCAAAGCACAAGAGACCTATATACTCATTTACTTCAGGCTTTCACAGATACATTTTATATGGAAATTTCAGGTTTTAATTAGGTTTTTCTAACAAAAATCAATAATTATTTCCATTCCAAAACCTATCAAAGTAAAACAAAAATAGCTGAAAGTAGTAACCATGAACTAGATTCAATGCTACAAATTCAACAAAAGGACGCAAACCTGATTCATTTTAGTGACACTAGATGAAGGAGAAAATGCAGAGAATCTGTGTCCTGCTCTGTCTCACCCTGCTTCTAGCCCAATGCCAGGCAAGTCATTATATTTCCTCAGTCTTAGAGTCCAACACTGAAAATATGCACAAAAATATGCATAAATGATAATTATCATTTGGCAGGTCTCATTTGTATAAGAAAATTACCTCCAACGTTTTGTCCAATATAGCAGACCTCACTTTACAAATGATTTAAATAAGTATTTCACAGGAACAAAAACACACCTCCATGAATCNAGACACAGCAGCATTTAAGTTCCTATGTTCCCCGATTCCTTCGATGGCTCACAGTCTGTGACCTTAAAGTATTTACTGACAGTTTCATTGAAGTTAATCTCATCCCTGTAAAGAACTAATAACAGAAAACAAGGTCTTGTACAGACAGACAGCTCACGACAGGTACTGAAATAAGCAAGTAACAGCTGAGCATCTCAGATAAACTATAACATCTGGCGAAAGACNAGAGAAGGTTCCTATCAAGTATCATAAAATGGCAAGAAAAGGATTGCTCACCATACCTCCTACTTCCAAAGGACAGAGGCAGACACTGGGTAAGCTGATTTAGTGTTCAGGCCCAGTCCTATATTATTTTAGGCAATATCACCTTTGCCTCTGGTCCACTGTTACATAATAAACACAGCAATGCTAGCACACAGACTTTGTGGCATATAAAAACTTGGACAAATCTGAATAACTTCAANATTATTGAAGCTAACTAATTAAAGGTATGCATATGACAGCAACTCCTGAGAGTGGTGTATATGGGTACAACTATGAAAGGAGAAATGTAAAATGATGGTGCTAGGTTACTCTAGCTTCCTCCAGGTATATGTAGCTAGGAGGAAGAAACATATTTAATAATTCTCATCAGAATAGTCAAGAATAAGATATACTTTCCGTCCATATAATTTCTCATCTTCTTGTATAGCTGAAATACAAGGAATCAGTAAAAGAAAATTGCTAACAATGAAAATAAATGTCCTTCTGATGTTTGTGTTGAAATNAGAAAAATAACAATGAACATTTTTTTCACTATTTTTCTCATTGACTATAAATGTATCTGCATCAACTACTGTATATGCTATTTGACAACATGACCACAATGTACAAACTAAGGGAAAAGGCAATGTGTAGCTGGAGGTTTTCCTATGTCCCTCCTGGTCCCACAGCCGCTTGTAAACACACAGAGGCTTATATTAATTATAAACTGTATGGCCTACTGGCTCAGACTTCTTGCTAGCTAGGTCTTACAACTTAACTCAGCCCATTTCTATTAATCTANGCATTGCCATGTGGCTTTGTGGCATTACCTGTTCTCTCACATCTTGCTTATCCTGGCAGCGGCNTGCAGTGTCCCCTGACTCCACCCTTCTTCCTCTCCAGTTTGAATTACGACCTAACCTTATTCTGCCTCATCATTGGCCAAACAGCTTTATTATCAACCAATGAGAGCCAAATATATTCACAGCATACAGAAAGACATCCACAGCACTTCCCCTTTTCTGCTAATCAAAAAGGAAGGTTTTAACTTTAAAACAGTAAAATTATATATAACAAAATAGTTACCAAGCAAGAATTACAGTTACAATATCTAGTCTATTTGTATTTTAGATAAAATTAAAGAAAATGTTCTATCATTTATCCTATTTTTGTGAGTCTAAAGTTTTATATCTAATTTACCTTTTATCATGATTAAGGAAAACTATAATTATAACTATCTAGTCTTCAATTCCATCAAAGACCTCAGAAGAATATATTACCGGAGTAAACAAGGAGTGCATTGTAAGCAACTTTCAAAATTCTAGAAATGACAGAGACAGTTGGCTGCCTAGACAGCTACCCAAAGTTNGTCTGTAATGTTGGGGCATTCATCTTCAGCCTACTGGCNTAGAGTCTCTGGCAGACTTTCAATGAAGCAGGAAATTTGAAGAATTGTTTTGCCTATTGGCAAAGTTAATCAGTTGCTTTCTTCTGTGTCCTGCAGAATGTCAATATCTTCTGTGAAAAAGGAACCTGAAGGACCATCTCGCCTTGTTTTGACAAAGTGGTCATTTTCCCATGGGTTCTCTATGTCCAGTTTATACAACATATTGTCAAGCAGTCCAGGAAAGAGGAGTTTCTTGCCCAAATGGCCAGTTTTGCCAAGAAGAAGATAAACTCCATATGGAGTGTCTTCGATGCCTAGCTTCCTCTTCAAAGTAAATCAGTGCTGCCAAGAGCAAACATGTCTCATTGTCCAGAAAAGTCTAAGTTTTAAAACATTTTAAATCCCATATTCTGCAAGTCTTTGAAATGTTTGAAGATTACCTATATAATTGAACTATATCTATGTATACCTAGAAAAATTAATTAACATGACTATAAGTTTGATTATCATGGATGACTAATTATTAATCTGTATTTCTTAATTATATATTACAATTTAAAATGAGTTTCAAAACATAATACCTTAAACAAGAGTAGAAATATATACATAAAGTATAACAAAATTAACTTTTAATTTGTATCAATAAACTAAAATCCATAGCAATGTAAAATATGTCAAACAAGTTGTTTTTTAAAAGTAGATTTAATAATCNACCNTTTTATTCTTTTATATCTATATCCCCTTATCTTCTTTAGAAAGAGATTGCATTTATAATCAACCCCCTTTAAATAAAAATAAACATTTATAAACAATATTTTGAAAATTTTGGTGTAAGCTTCCCATACTACTTCTTGCTGATTGGGGGCACTGGCAATCTCATGCGGATCCTGAGAAAATTCAAGATAATGGTCAATTCCTGGGAAGACGGGCTATAACCTTTGTTGACAGATACCATCTGCCAAGGTTCAGGAGGTCTCCCTTGATCAAATCTGATCCATCTTCACCTGGAACAAATCCACAGCCTCTTGCTTCCTATGGAAACAAAAGCAGAGCCGTCTTTCCAAAGCAACCTATCCTTAGATCCAAATTTTGAAGTCAATATACCTTTAAAATATATATATTGGTTTAACTTAGCAGCCTTTAGAATCAAATGTCTTTTTGCAGTTAGTTTATTAACAATCAAAAAATTTAAATAAAACATAATATATATAATCCAGACTTTCTGTGTAATTTCCATCTTTATGTGGTTATTTTTTTCATGTATTATTTTATTTTTTTAAGACTTTATTTTATTTTTATGACTATCTATATCCTTCTCTTCTCTCTCTCAACACTATGTATCTTTTACATACACTGTAAACCATTTTGAGGTTTATTCCATCTGAATCTGTTTTATTGTGTACCTATAAACTTTTTTTGGCCAGCAGAGATTTTAAACTGTTCAGCTGTGTGGCCAGCACAAAAGCCCTGGCTGCTGACTCCGCCCCACTCAGCTTCCCAACATGGTGGAGGTATGTTTACCACCAGCTCTGGGAGCCATGCTTACCACNNACTCGGGGAAGCAGTGTGTCTATGCCTCCATCAAGCAGCGTGTAGCCCAGAAATCTTTTTCTGTCTGTATTAGCAAAAGCTAAATCCACCATGCAGTATGCTGCATGGCTTGGAGACAGCTCTGTGTACAGTGTCAAGAATCCACCACGGTGTGCTCAAGCTCGAATGCCTGAGCATCTCTGTAAAGTGGCGTCTCTNTACCGCAATCCCCATGAGACATAGGAACCAGGAAGCTGCTCTTAGCTTCATTTTAATAAGTTCTCTCAGGTTTGAGGTGGAAACTCTTGCCATCACATTTGGGCACCAGCAATGTGTATTATAACCTATTAAATATTGTCACAATTTTAAGCACTCAATTATTTCTAAAATATTGTACAAGCGTGTTCAACATTAAAATCCATCCTAGTACACAAGCTACCCAATCTACACAATCACTTTGAAACCACTTGAAGGAGTAACAGCATCATTCGTAAACCTCTACCTATTAGAATATGATTTTTTGAAATTAGATCAGACACAGTGCTGTGTACTTCAGATATTTAAACTATCAGTGTGGGAACATTATGCTTACTTGCTGAGCAAAGCTGATAGAATTATCCACTAACTCTGGTGGATCCCCACATACTAGTGAATCCAATACAAATATGTCTCAGGTATAATGAACACGATTATAAATTTTGAGATAAATGCCAGAACAATCAAAAGGTTAACATCAATAAGATCATTTTAGAACAATGGAAAAAATAAAGAATTTTCCTATAAAACTGAAGCAAAAGGAATAATAAACTTTAATGACAATATGCATAGAAGAAAATTAATTCTGTAACATTTCAAAAGAGCATTTTCCCTGATAATAAGTTTAATAAAAGTCTGAAATGAATGTATAAATGTTCTGTGGGTTATACAATACTTGTTCCTTGTCATGGAAAATGGAAACATAACACTTGAAAAAGTATCAGATGTTAGAGAAAATACATTTCAATAAAACACATCACCACTTAATATATTAATAAGAAATGTGGAAGGTAGTTACTTGGTGCACACAGACTCACAGCAATCCCAACCATCGCTATCAGTGTTGCTAATGCTTTATAGGAACTTCAATGCAGTCTTAGCATTTCTTACCATATCTTTAGGTAATAATACAG
>LZPO01087297.1:99834-116261 GCA_001675575.1 Neotoma lepida | reverse complement strand
TGCCAAGAAAAATAATAAAATAATCCATACATAACAAACACCGAAGAACAAGAAAAACAATTAACATGACGTAAAATGATAAGAGAAAGAGCAGTGGTGTGAATCAAAACCATGTCAGTCAGAATTCAAGTACTTCAACGGTGGATTGAGAAAGGGCTCGACATGTTAGCAAGTAAGCAANGAAACAAAAATCACACCCATATAAACATTGCCCTGACTGATTGAAAAACACTAAGCCTTAACAAAAATATGGCCTCTCAAGCACACTTTCCCACAAAGGGCCTACAAAGGTAGCTTTTTCCCCTCCAGTGTCCTCTGGAGCCCATGCATTTCTGGAAATATTGCCTTACAGTAATTATGAAGAGTCCCCAAAGGCAAGACAGTATCTTAGGTAATCTTATACCCACAGCTGTCAGCACAACACCTGGCACATAGCACACGATAGTGCTCACCAAATGAACATCTTACTAGATGGTGTTTTCTGAGGATGCAGGATACAGCATTTCTTTTTTCTTTCATTCATTCAGCAAACACCCAGCATGGTCTTACCATTTCTCAGGCACTGTTATAGGGCCATGAGCAGAAGCTATGAAGGGCTCACCCTCAAGAGCTAATGTCCTGGTTAGGGGGCAGACAGATAACAGATAATGGAAAGGGGATTACTAAAGAAAAAAGGAATAAATATAACAAACTCAGAAGGGAAGGAGGGGTCTTTCTGAAGCAGAGTTCTAAAGAACAGGAGGGCATACTGCGGGCAACTGCTTCAGAAATCAACTTCTTGTCTCTGAAACCAGGAAGCACAAATGTCCAAATGCAGGAAGTACCTCTGCCCATCAATGGCAAGAATGTCGCATCTGTATTTCCTGAGTACATGGGCCATAGTGCATGCTTGGACATCAGAGAACAACTTGCAAAGTCAATTCTCTGCTTCCACCATGTGAGTTCTGGGGATCAAACTCAGGTTATCCCTCTGTGCACCAAGCACCTGGACCACTAAGTCGTTTTGATGGCTCAAGGTCACTGTAACTGGCCTACAAGTTAACAAGAGCAAGAACAACAGAAAATTGCAGTGAGAAAAAAATCAGGGACCAGACCCCAGGGGCTTTTAGTGGAAAACTTTTAGATTTGTTCTATCTGTGGTAAGAGAAGAATGTGACATCATCTGAATGTCAGGCAGGTGAGACCTGAGGCCAAGGGCCTACTCTGTTTTCATAAGCAGAAGAAGACAGCAGCAGAGACAACAGTCAGTAGGAATTGCAAAGCAGATAAAGAGCCAATTTTCACAAATATTTTTAAATCAGAGTTGACAAGGTGTGAAGAATGAGGGAAAGGCAGATGACAAAGACAACAGGAAAACAGAGTTCTCAACACTTACAAGAACAATTATTTGACATCAAGATGATTATCCATCAGTTTTAGAAAACGTATGATCTATTTTTTTGGATGAAAACCACAAAAGGCTAAGATCTAACACCTTCTGGAAGTTTGTGGGTCAGAGAGGCAAGTACAGGGAAGCAGAGATGCAGACCCCAGTCTGTGCACACTTTGGCTGTGAGAGGTAACAGCAGTGTGACTTGATCCCTATCCAAGCAGGCGGTGGCCAGTGAGGCTGCAGAAACCACATTCTCAGGTCTCAGAACTCAAACTGTGTTCTTCCTACCATCTGAGGTCCATCAACCAAGTAAAGAGCCTTACAGCTCTGAACACAGCTCAAAAGCTTCCCCACAAAAGGACAATTGAGTTTTAGAAACAAGCTGTTCCTCCCTTCTTAAGCAATAATTAGCACCTGCTTTAGTATATGGGAAAAAAAAGAAATCAGGATTCTAAATAATATAAATTAATTAAATGCAGTAAACAGTAACCATGCCTATTTATCAAGGAAAATCAAGATTAGCTTAAGGAAAAATGAACAGTTCTAATTACTCCACTACAGGTGAATGGACAACAAGGGACTAANGGGTCAATGAGAGAAAGAAATAACATGAAGAAAAGGCTCACGTGAGATGAAATTTTAGAAAACAAAGTATTTTTAAGATCCTTACTCAGAAACATGAAAAGTGGAAAGGAATAAGGAATATATGAAATTAACTCTCATATCAAACAATGGTCTCTGCTTTACTGTATTTACAGATTACCTCCTAAAGAAGGGGAAGTAAGCAGGGAGGAAGGCCTGGATGCAGAGTACAAAAGCGGCAGTGACAAGCCGGCTCGAGGCTACACGCAGCAGGTGCCCATATGCAATATACTTGCTGTCACTTAATTTTTCAACAGTGTGAAGCAATATAGTCTCAAATTTAAATTTTAAAATGGCAAATACTTAATTATATTGCTTTTAGTTGCGAGACTTATGTCAAGGACAGTTTCCAGAAACACTAAGAGCTGGGATATATATTCTGTATGGAATCCATCTTAAACAGACATGGTACTTGAAGAAACAATGCCTACCAGTTGATCATTGGTGGTTCAATACTGACGACTAGTGGTCAAAAAATACAGTAATTCCTTAGCAAGCATTCATCCTACCATTTTTAATAAATTTGAAACACTGAATGCAAACTATATGAAATTTTTAACTGAAACAAAAAAAACACTATGGGAAAGAAATATATCCAAAGTTCCTTAAGTTTTTATTCTAAAGTCCAGCATGGTTGGCACATACCTACAATCCCAGCACTTAGGTTGTTGAGATAAGATGGGGAGTTCCAGATCAACCTCACTATGTTTTAAAACTGTTTTCTGAGCTGGGTGGTGGTGGCGCACGCCTTTNATCCCAGCACTCCGGAGGCAGAGGCAGGCGGATCTCTGTGAGTTCGAGGCCAGCCTGGGCTACCTAGTGAGTTCCAGGAAAGGCGCCAAAGCTACACAGAANAAAAAAAAAAACTGTTTTCTGTCCATTATTTGGACAATGTTCCAAAGTGGAAGCCACTCTGGACCTGCTGTTGAACTCTAGAAGACACAATTCTGTGTCATATTATCTACAACCTGGGAACTGAATGATCTTCCAGAAATAATATGTCAAAGAGGTCTTACTTTTAGAATCTATATATCTGGGGTAGCTCCATTCTAAACTTTCTAACACTGTTACATACTAAAATGGCAAATGATTCTTGTGATAGCACGGGGCTTCAGACAGGTGTCTTTAAGTTTTCAACATAATGTCAGGACAAGCAGCCTGCTATGTGAAAATTTCTTTATATAATATTAAATTGTTTTAAGTATGCTTGGAGGGTCCTAGTTCCGCCATTTGAACCGTCTCCTATTAAAGCTCCCTGGAAAAACCTTTACATGGAGACTGTCTTCCCCAAAAGTGTTATGGGCAGCAAGGATCTTTACATCTGAAAATACCGCTCATCTGCTCAGTGGCTATTGGCAGCATAACAGCGCACTTCATGGTTGACCCAGCACTGTGAGTCCCAGGACAAGGGTGAACAGGAGCCACCTAGTCCCTGCAAAGGAGATCACATTCTAGGGAAGAAGACATATGACCAGAAGTAAAAAAACAGCAATTACAGTTGTTAGTTCTATAGAGATTTATATGCTATGATACTCAACCGTGTGACACTGGAGGGCCATGTTAGAAAGAGAGAGGAAGGGTAGAAAGTCCTATCTGATGGTGGCAATAAAGTTATGTTAAGCTGAACTGGAATAAAAAACGTTCCAATAAAACAGAAGAAACCACTCTGGTTAGAACAGCTTTGCAGAATGACATATATAAGTAGGTATGCTTAAATTTTTAGAATAAGGCTGGAGAGATGACTCAGTCAGTTAAGTGCTCACACAAGCATAAGGACATAAATTCAGTCCCCTACAACACTAAGAAGAAAGCTGAGTTCAGCAGCACATGCTTGTAACTACAGAGGAGGCACGGACAGGATTCCTCAGGCTTGCTAACTGATCAGTCTCCTGAACTGGTGAGCTCTGAGTTCTCAAAGAGATTCTGTCTCAGAAACTAAGGTGGATAGTGACTGATGACATCTGAGGTTGACCTCCGCCCTCCACATGCACACATGTGCAGACATACCTGTATGCACGCACACATACACACACACACACACACACACACACACACACACACATGTGCACATGTGCACACATAAAAATGTACAATATTCATTAAAAGTGGACACAGAATCTGAAACTGTAAAGTCAACATAAAGTATAAAACAATCCAATAGAAAACAGTAACAGAAGAAAAAGAGGACAGACGATAACATTTCCAACGTATCAATAAAGCTAAACTTGCCTAATGATGTTGCTTTGTTTAAGACCAGTGTTAAGGTACTTATGAGGAAAATGAGCAGGACTAAAATAAAGAGGGAAAATTACATGCACAAATACAGAAACCTTGATAGTGCTAGTACCAAGAAGCTCACTATGAGCCAAGCATGGTGGCCCATACTCACCCAGCTCTCACTCAGAGGGAATACAAGGAGGCAGATCTCTGTGAGTTCTATAGAGCGAGTTCCAGACCAGCCAGGGCTATTCAGTGAGACCCTATCTGAAAACAAAATAATAATAATAATAATAATAATAATAATAATAATAATACCCACCACTATGCAAGTTTTTAAAAACAACTGACTAGGAGACTAAAATATTCAAGAAAGCACAGACACCAATTAGAAAAGGCAAAATTGACAAAAGTCACAGGCAGAAATTGAGCTGATATATTAAACAGGAATACAGAAGAACAGAACGAAATTGACAAATGAGACCTACAGAATTTACTTAAGTATCTGCATCTCCTACAGATTCACATAAAATGCTAGACCCAAAGAAGGCAGAAAATCAGTTGATGGTTTTATTCTGGCATTCCTTAACCATGATACCAAAACACCACCAAATAAAGTCAAAATGGGAGTGTCAATAAACTTCAAAAGAATCAAAAATAGTTCTTTAAAACTGAGTTTAAAAACTATAGCTGGGCAGTGGTAGCCAACAGCTTTAATCTCAGCACTCAGGAGGCAGAGGTAGGAAGATCTCTGAGAGTTCAAAGCCAGCCTGGTCTATGGAGTGAGTTCCAGGGTGCCAGGGCTAAAGGGAAACCCTGTCTTGAGAGAAAAAAAAATTATAAAAAGCTCCTGAAAATTAGAAAGAGACATATAGGGAATTCTAACAGACACTATAATAGATTTAGAAAGAAAGTACCCTAAAAGAATAGTACATCAAAACATATGCTAATTCGGTGATAAATTTAAAGTATTGGCTTTTAAAAAGAAAAGTAATGTGCAAGTCTAAAAAATAAAATGGAATAACCTTTTTAAAACAGAAAAGTCATAGAGCAGATGTTGAAACAATAGACAAAGTTGCTCAAAAAGAAAACTATTAAATATATTCATATTTCCAGAAGAGCACATGAAAAGGGGAAAGGTATATCTAATAATACTAAGGACTATCACTGCTTTATGAGTCAGTAAGCTCAACAAAGCAAGTATGCAACTATCAAAACAATGGCAGGAACATATGACTTTATGTTCAAGTTCTAACAAACCTTAAAGAAATGGATCTTTCTCTTAAACAAAGTGAACCAGGAAAAGTAAAAATGAAACCTATCCAAACTCACTTTTTAAGATCAGTGTAACATTGCTTCTTTTTTTTTCTGAAAATACATTTTTTCATAGATATAGTCTAACTATGATTTCCCCTCCTAGATCCTCCCCAACTCCCTTCCCACCCATTCCTATACTTTTTTATCTCTCTCTTCTTAGAAAACAGGCTAAATAATAATAATAAATAAATTAAATTAAATAAAACAATAGAAGAAAAATACCAAAGATAAAGCCCAAGAAACATATATAGACACAGACAGAAATCCCATAAAAACACAAAAGTAGAAACCATAATATATACACAAAACACCCGTAATGTAAAACAAAAAAAGAAAACAAAAAGATCCTGACAAAGCATTNTGAGACAAAGAATCTCCAAAACTTGAGTTTCTTTTGTGTTGGCCACCTACTGCTAGGTAGAGAGCCTGCCCTGAAGTGTACATACCCAGTAGCACTCCATTGGACAAAACAAATTTATCTTCTGCAAGTGGTTATCAATTAGAGATAGCTTCTAAATTAGTGTCTTAGTTAGGGCTTCTGTTGCTGTGAAGAGACAACATAACCATGGGAACTATTTTTGTTTTTTGTTTTTTGTTTTGTTTTGTTTTGTTTTTCGAGACAGAGTTTCTCTGTATAACAGCCCCAGCTGTCCTGGAACTAGCTCTGTAGACCAGGTTGGCCTCCAACTCACAAAGACCTGCCTCTGCCTCCCAAGTGCTGGGATTAAAGGTGAGTGCCACCACCACCTGACTGACCATGGAACTCATAAAGAAAAACACTTAATTGGGGTGGCTTACAGTTCAGAGGATTAGTCCATTATCATCATGGTGGGACATGGCAGCATATAGGCATATATGGTGCTGGAGAAGGAGCTAAGAATTCTACATGTTGATCCAAAGGCAACAGGAAGTGAACTGAGACACTGGGCATGGCTTGAGCATATAAAAGACCTCAAAGTCCACCTCCACAGTGACACACTTCCTCTAGCATATGAACTGATAACAGTAATAAATGTAAAAATAAAAATGCTAAGGAAAACATCAGCAAATTAATTCAGCAACAAATGCATTAAATACAACATATCATTAACAGAGTTCTCAGCTAGTTAAGTCAAGTTCAACAACTACTGATCACCAACAATACAAAAACAATCACATGAAAATGCCATAAGAGAAAACAAAGTAGCTAGGTTCTACATCTGTCATAACTAATTTTGACATGATTTTAAACAAAAATAAGAAATCAAAAGACACAAAAATTTCTCCTGTCAAATAAAGAACAAAGAGAAATGTTTAGAGGATGAGTGGTTGTTTCAATCCTAGGAGCAGATACCACACAAGGAGACACTTCAGAAACACAGCAACAGAAGAATAAGGTCACAATCCACGCTGACTGTGGTTCTATTCCACATTGCCCCTCACGTTCTACCCATGGAAGGAGACCAATTTGGGAGTTGGAGGGAATAAAAGGATAATTAAAAACCAGTCCATCGTGCCTCTAAGACTGTTGAATAAAAAAGTCACTTACAAACTAGTTACTCTTCTATATACTATAACCAGTCAGATGCAATGAAAGGAAGCATCTCATTCCCACGAAGAAAATCCTAGAGCACCAAGGAATAATTTTAAAGTACATAGGATTCTAAAATTAATAACTTCTATAAACTATCATTGAAAACATTATAAAGACCTTCCATTCAAATTAGTCTACATATTTAATATAATTATGATCAAAATGCCAACAGGGTTTTTCATGGAGCATAATGAAGGATCTTCATTTTCATCATTTACAATATCATAATGAAAGCTATGATGATTAAGACAGAATGATACCAGAATAGCAATAGGCAAACAGATCAATGTGAGACATAGAGGGACCAGACAGATGTAGTGGGAAACTGATACATAATAGACATGGTGGTCAAATTAGAGTGGAAAAACCAAGTGCTCAAACAATATGCTTAGGCAACTAATATTCACAGAGAAATAACTCAGATTCTTTCTCCACTTAAAAAAATAAAATGTTCAGAATAATTTTACATGAGTAAAAGTAACAAACAAGAAACCTACAAAAACACATGCACAGCCAACAAATACGCAAAAGCCTGCTCAAACTCACTAGGAAGGAAAATGTGATGACACAGAAATGACTCAACACTTTATAGCCTCCTTTACCCCCAAGGTGAACTGGTGTTCTCAAGGCCTCATCTCACTTCCAGTTTGCCTGCTCTGCTTCCTGTTTGCAGCGGAAGCTAGCTCTCAGCTTCCTGCTTAGGCAGCTGCTGCCATGCCTTNCCTGCCATCATGNCCTCCCCCTCAGAAACCATATACTAAAATAAACTCTCTTTCACTAGTCACTTTGGGTCATGGTGTTTTAATCACAGAAACAAAACTGACTCATCCCATCACCCAAACTTATAAGGCTATATGGAGAGATGACCTCCCAAACCATAACCAACAAGCCATCTCAGTGAGACCTTCCTGAGATACTGAAGCTGGCTGCTCGGACGCAAGGATCCAAAGTCTCTGAACAGACTTACTTCTGTGAGAAAGCCTGTCCTTCATATGCTGCAACAGTAGGAGTGGCTGTGTTCAAATAGGAAATGAAATCCCAGAGCTTGTGGCAACAGAAATAAGGTAAATAATTCCGTAGGAACTGACTCTAAACAAGAAAAAGACTGACTTTGCTTCCACCAATTTCCATGGTTAACAGTGCTTTTCATCCCATGGGAAAAGGCCAAAGTCCCTGGACTTTATCTCTCATCAGAAGCATCTGGTGTGTCAGGCCTCTTCCTTGGAGCTCCAGCTGAAAATGACTTTCTACCTCCAACTCCTGGAATGTTTTTTAGTGAGTCTTCCTAGTTTTCTTAACTTTTAAGAGTCATCATTTTTCACTCTTTGAAATATACATTTAAAAATGTAAAAGAGTGCAATGGCTTAAAAGTCTAGGCCTTCTTACTCACCTATGACTTCAACTCCCACCAAAGCCAGACACAAACACACCAGGGACTATAATCATTTAGTACAGGAATTTCCATAAGCATTTTCAAATATGAAAAAGGAAGCAAAGTGTTCTCCTTAAACATGACCTTTCCAGAACACTCTAAGCCATTTAACTTGTGAGCAAGGAAAAGCCCAAATTAATCTTTTCCAGTTTCCAATGCTCTGTTTATAAGCCACAAGCACCTTTTAAAAACGTATAGGTCACTGCTNACATTAAAGTGACAAAATAGGAAATTAAAGGTTTCTTATCAACAGTGATCCTCTATTGTACTGTCAGAGATGCAATCCAAATCACAGCTCGGCTCCAGCTTTGAGCCAATTGGTAATCGCAATGCACACACTCGGGCTTTGGCTTCTGGAGAATTGGGGTGAGAAGCAATCTTCCTCTCTCTCCCCTTTCTTTGTAATTTTGTGCATTCTGCAAAGAGGGGAAAATAAGTGTGGAAATTTTCTCTAATTTTCTCCTGTAAAAAAGAACAATTGTCACTTCANTGCTATTCTTATGCTCACCAGATGCAATTTGCTTTCAGAACAAATGTATAAAAATCAAGATTAAATAAAGGGGGGGCTACCTACATGCTCTATCTAATTATCCAACAAAGCATCTTCTAAGTAATTACCAGGTACAGGGGCATGCCTCCTTTTGTGAAATGGAGAAAAAAATGCATTTTTTTTTTTTAGCAAGGCAAATGTTTTCTTTCAGCTTACACTACACTTTTGGGGTAGAATCTTTTTTCCTGGTTTGAACTGGCAATGTCTACTAATAGTTGAAAAAAAAATGCCAATTGATAAAGGTCAGAAATCTCCAACCACATATAGCTTTGAAATTTCTAGGGAAAAAGCATTTTAAATGAGATAAAAATCCTGATTTATTTTGACTCTTTGCCTTTCTTGTTTTTCTCGCGTTTTTACACTTCATAGATGCATTAAATACTGAATAGGAATTTAAATAAAATAATTCTCAATGACAGGGAAAAAATGTAATCAAAGTAATAAAAGAAGAATCTCCACTACGATAGATAGATGGACAGACGGGGAGAGAGGGAGGGAGGCAGAAGGGTACAGACAGACGATAGGCAAAAAAATCCTCACGACGGGGTCCCATGCATACAGCAGGGATCGATGGCAGAGTAGTTGCTCTGGGTCACTATTTGACAACATCTATGGTAATAATTGTTTTACAGAAAATCAGCAACATCTACCCAAATTAGTGGGCAAAATATGATTTGAAAACTAGGCCTTTTTTCAAGTCTCCTCATAAAACAATTAGAAATGAATAACAGCAGTGCTGTAGTGAAGCAGCCTGGCAGGCAACCCCACAGTCAAGTGCTCAGCTTAAACTAGCACATGACTTCTGATGTAGGATTCTGAGAAGGACACAACACTAGTTTTCTGGGTTCCCTGCCAAGAATTCAAAAANCCCAAAATCAAAGACACCTTATAAAACATCCTATAAAGTGACCACTGATGGAAACTAAAAGACTATTGCAGAAGTCAACAACCATTATGTGGCCTGGGTTTTCACTCTGGACCCGGGAAGAACGTGACTAGCAAAACTTGCATGAGACCTACAGTTCAGTCACAGTACTGGATGGTGCTAAGTGCCTCGCTGCAATCACTGTCCTGTGATTACAGAAGAAAGCACACAGGATAAATGAAATACAAAATATTTACACTAAGGATGGAGCATGGTCAAGAGGAGTAAAAGCTGTTAGTAAGCCCAGATGGGGGAAGAACCGGAAGAAGGGCCAACTGCTGGAAGTGGGGAGCACAGGGCTCAAGATGGACAATCATAAACCAGCTACTATCAAATGAAACTAAGTTTTCCACATCATAGCTAGAACAATGAACCAACTTCTAGAGTCAGAAAGAAGCTACTGGAACACACACTGACACACACTGGGTTCACCGCTGGCTTTGGTGGCTTGATGGCAGTCTTTCACAGAGCACCATACATGAAATGCAGGCGCAAATGGCTGCTACCCACCAATGGCAATGACTCTTTCTGACAGGGAACGGCCTTACAAAAGTTTGTAAGTTTACCTCTGAATACAGGTGATTTGAATTACAAAGCCTGAGCCATACACACGGTGACTAGTTTGTTTTGTTCTGTGTGGTTTATGCCCTGTTGTTTTGGCTGTACCTGTGAACAGTGACTTAAGAGCCAGGAATCACTCAGCCCTGCTGACAGAGGAAGGAAACATCTTTAGTTACTGCATCAGAGTGTCTAACCCTGTCTTAGAAAGATGTCATTTCCCATTTTACTTCAGACTGTGTTTGTAGCACGCCTTGGCTCTAAACAATATAAACTACTTATAAAGGCCCTTTAATGTAAATATATTTACATTTGTCCTAGCTGGGTTTTGTCAACCTGACACAAGTTAAGAGTTACTGGGGAAGAAGNCCTCTCAATTGAAAAAATGCCTCCATAAGACTTGCCTGTAGGCAAGTCTGTAGTGCATTTTCTTGATTGATGATACGAGGGCCCAGCTTATTGTGGGCGGTGCCAGTCCTGGGCTTGTGGTCCTAGGTGCTATAAGAAAGCAGGCTAAGAAAACCATGAGGAGTAAGAAAGTAAGCCACACTTTTCCATGGCCTCTCCACCAGCTCCTGCCTCCAGGTTCCTGTCCTGACATCCCTCAGTGATGGAGTGTGATGCAGAACTACAAGCTGAAATATACCCTTTTCTCCCCAAGTGGCCTAGGTCATAGTGTTTCAGCACAGCAACATCATACCTGCAGCCTTCTCAAAACCGTTTCAAAAGAAAACACTGTACACTTGGCTATATTAGAAAAGATGATTAAGTCAGACTGGTAAAACATGATTATTGAGGAGACTCAATTACAAAAAAATTCCTTGTTCTAATTTTTAACATTATAAATCTAAAATTTCAAAATAAAAAAGAATGAACATGTAAAGAGTAACTTCTGCTTCTGAACTGGTTTGATGACAAACTAATTCATATATGGGCAAACTTCTATAAAGTCCAGACAGTCAGTATCATGAGCAAGAATTTTCTTTCTGTCACAACAACTTAAATCTGCCACTGTGTCACACAAGCATCCAAGGATGGTATTTGAATGAGCAGGAATGGTTGGGACCCAATAAAACTTTATTTACAAAATGAGCCATAGTGTGGTGCTCCCTGGTGTCTGGTCCCTACCCGCAAAACAGTCAGCATAATTATACTTTGAGTTCACACTCTTGAGCTCACTCCAGACAATGTGAGATGCTTCACCAACATTAACTCATTTCTCCTTTCCTCCATGCATTTAGGTAGAGATTATTATTCCCATTTTCTATGGAGGAAACTAGAACCAAAAGGAGTTTAAAAACAAAAACAAAGAAACTTGCCAAGGGCACACAAACTATAGTGTGGCTCATTCTACACTCTGAACTCTAACTGGATGCACTACTTCTCTTATGGGATGAATTACATGCAATGCCATCTGCAACCTATGGAACTGTGGCTGCTTCTTATCCCCCTGACCCCACCTCCCAAGTGGGGGGATTTCAGGTGGGCAACACCACACCCAGCTTATGTGGTGTTCTGCCAACAGAGCTACATCCCAACCCAGAATTATAACCATTTTACCAATGACTAAATAACAACCCAAATCCCAGAAAGCACTCCTCACAAACCTCCTGAAGCTTCATGGACATGAGTCCCAGCTGATCCTGCCGTCTTTCCACCAACTCTCTTTCTGTGCGCATCTCTCTTTCTATTTCCTGAAGCCGCCGCTCCACTCGATCTGAAACCTCAATATGAACAGAGAAACAGTGGCCTTAGGGAGTGAGCAGGAGATGAAACTAGGAACAAACAGATGTCCCAGAAAAACTGGGCCTAAAGCATTGACTTGTTTATAGAACCCTTTCTAATGACACCTGGAGAAAAGTTAACTGAAAGTTACAAAACAAAGCAATCATCAGTATTCAAAATACGCACACCCAGATCCCACCAACAGGACTCCTAGACCCCACCAGGAGGCTCAAAATTTTCAACCACCACAGTAATTACTCAGCATTCAAACACACTAAGAAAAGAGCGCCCTCTGGTGATGCAAAGTGAAATACCAGCATGCCGACAACTCTTTATTACCCAATTCATCTATCCTTTCCTTCTTTTTATCTTTTTTATCCATGAGTGTGACGGTCTAGAAGACCCTGTTGTGAGTGTGCAGTACATCATCCAAAGTGCTTTGCATGAGCTTGCCAAGGTTTTCAACTGTGTTTTACTAAAAATAAAAAGTTGAAAAGATCAAACACGAAAAGCAAATATTTAATTAGGACTCAAAAACAAACATGAAAGAATTCTTCTCTTTGACACAAGATCTTCCTTAGTAAAATGTTGTGCAAACTAAAACAGATTTGATATTTGTCAGTATGTATTTCCATAAAATAATTTACACTGGCAATGTATATGTCTGGGGAACAGAAGACATTTCCTATTCACTTAAAAGAATAAATAAAGCCCTATTATTAAAAACATTTTGCCGCTAGTTCTGTGTTTCACAAAAAAGTCAAGAACGGTCTGCTCATGGGGCTAGAGAGATGGCTCATAGCTAAGGTGCTTGCCACACAACCATGAGAACCTGAGCTCAGACCTCCAAAACCCACATGAAGCAGCAGAGTGACAGCCATGTGCAATCCTAGATCTCCTACAGCAGGATGAGCTGGGGACAGGAGCAACCCCAGAAGCTCACAGGCCAGCTAACCTGACAGACACAGCACTAAACAAGAGACCCTGCCTCAAGCAAGGCAGAAGGCAATGATCAACACCCGAAGTTGTCCTCTGACTGCCTGCCTACATCAGTGTTTCTCAACCTGTGNGTCACAACCCCTTTAAGGAGTCAAATGACCCTTCACGGGGTTCATCTAAAACCATCAGAAAACACAGATATTTACATGACGATTCATAACAGCAGCAAGATTACAGTTATGAAGTAGCAACAAAAACAGTGCTATGTTTTGGGGTCACTACAACATTAGGTATTTTAAAGGAAGGCAACATTAGGAAGGTTGAGAGCTACCGCCTTACATGAACACTTCGATGTATACACACGCACGCACGCGCGCGCACACACACACACACACACACACAGATATCTTTTTAAGAACACATGGGGGACCTTGCTGAGGTGATAGTAATGCTCTAAACCGAACTGTGGGACAGTTGCACAGCTCAGTAAATTTACTACAAAACACTAAATTACACATTGGAGTAGATTAATTTGATGATAAATTATAGCTCAGTAAACCTGTCATTTAAAAGACATATAGAGCAAGGTTTGATGGTACATGTCTATAACTCCAGTGCTTGGGAAATAAAGGTAGGGGAGTTATGAGTTCAAGGACAATCCTGGGCTACATAGGGAGTTTGAGGCCAGCATGAGCCTCAGAAGTCTAAAGGAGAAGGGAAGGGTTTGAATAGTCAACTTGACACAACCTCATGTCAACTGAGAGGAAAGCCTCTCTATTGAGGAACTTTCTCGATCAGATTGGCCTGTGGGGGATTATATTGGTTATTAATTGATGCAAGAGGGCCCAGCCCACTCTGAGCAGCACCATTCCCTGCGCAGATGGTCCTGAGCTGCATAAAATAGCTAAGTGTGAGCCTGGGAATGAGNCACGAGTAGTGTCCCTCCAAGGTTTCTGCTTCAAGAGTCTGTTCCAGTTCCCGCTCTGACTTCCCTCAATGATGAACTATGACCTGGAAGTATAAGCCAAATGAATCCTTTCTTTCTCTAAATCACTTTTGGTCATGGTGTTCGTCACTGCAGCAGAATGAAACTGGAACACTATTTAAATAAATATTTGTTATTTGTCCTATTGTTGGGATCCTTGCAACACCCATGTGAGACTACATGCAGTAGAGGCTAAATCTTGGAATTCCACTAACTATCACTACTATTACAAAGAGCTAGATCTATGTTTACATTTGGTTTTAATAGGGACCCAACTGTAGAAAACTAAAGTAAACAGAAATTTCCTTCATAAATAATCTAAATATGTACTCCAATCACACTCAACAGGGTGAAATAGTGACAACTAACGAACTGAAATTTCTCCTATGAGGGCTATGCAACTTGGATTATCACAATTAAGTGTTAACAGAAAACAGTCACTATAATTCATGCTTTCAGTAATAACTATGCCTTTCCAATGCACAGTTTGAATCAAATAACAACAAAAAAAACTATGATTTACAAAGAATGAACAATTCATATTTTGGCATGTGTGACAATAACCAATACTTTTTGTCTCTCAAAGAAAAATATGTTCCATAAACTTCTAAGATATATTTTATTTACTGAGAAAAACGTGATAAACAATTGCAGCCTCAGAACAATGTACAATAAATGTGATTAACAACAAGCCCCAACAGAAAGTGAAACTGGTGGAGTCGGAGGCTGTTTATCTTCTCTTCTATATGTATTCAATATTTAAATTCCCCACAGTGACCTGTAATTCTATTTAAACTTAACTCTAGAGGGAAGAACAGCTGCAGCTTCTGTGAAGTATAACGCTCTCACAACAAAACTGCATCTTCTCTGACAGCATGTTATCCTGAATTCACAGATACAGCCCAATATGTCAGCCAGTACTAAATTGTAAATGTTGACATCGACTATAATAAGTGAGTCACAAAATCTAAATTAAGCTTTGTACAAACATCATGTGGCCTTCAGAAGGCCTGCTAAAATTTAACAACATTGTTTTAAATTTTGATTAAGACTGCTGGTTATAATCAGGACTGCATACCAAGTGAAGCTGGAGAAGCCCTTATTCAAGCCTGGCTTACCAGAAAACCTTACTTAACAGACAGTGCAGAAATATACAACAGTAATAGAACTTGATAAGAAATGGCTGGTATGTAATTCAACACAGTACACAATCAGACATCTCAAATTTTCTGCATTAATAGAAAGGCTCCGCCTTAATGGGGGGAGCACACTGNATGGCTGGGTAACTGGTTTTGTTTTATATGTATATATACATATATAAAACAACAGCTATATCTGATCTGGAGTAATTCCCTGAGGCATGGCAATGATGATACAAGCGAATTCAGGCTTATTTCTATGGACCTCAACTCACCGTTGTTTCTTACTGAACCCTTACACTTTGTGCATACAATAAAACCCTAGAATATATGGAGAATGGTATTGGGCAATTTTACTGCTTTGAGGATATAATTAAACGAAATGATAACTGTTCACTTTAAGTATCTCATCACATGGAAAATGGTAAAACTTAAGAAAAGTAGTATGCACTACCAAAGCTAATATTAAATTCCAAATTCAAACCAACAACTATACAACAATTTCAGAAGGAAGAATGTGATGGTGTAAGTGGACACAGCCATGGTTCAGTCAGTTATGAGAACCTCAGCAGAATCCTGGAGATACCTGAATGTGGAGTACAGCCTGTTTGTAGGAACTGGGGAAACAGGTCAGTGGGAAAGAGCACTTGACTAAATAATCAAGCATGAGGACCTGAGTTCTAATTCCCCAAAAACACACACAAAAAAAGCCAGCTGTGGTCCTGGGGGGAAAAGACAAGAGGACACTCACATGCACAACACCATGGGTGACCCAGATCTGGCCCCGCTCCTTGCTGCAGGCTGCATTCGGTGAGCTAGCCTGGGCAGTGCTGGAGAGCTCGCCTGGGTAGTGATGATGCAGGAGAGCTGGCAGGCTGACCGACCCAGATGCCACCCAGGCCCAGAACCAGGGCTATGAGTTGGCTCACCCCAACATCCACCTCATCTCACCCCAACATCCACCTCATCTATGAACTGTTGGAGCATGTGAAGGGGACGAACCTACAGACCCAAAACAGCAGGATCTCCATGACACAGGACAACAACAGGATA
>LZPO01087297.1:82496-97478 GCA_001675575.1 Neotoma lepida | reverse complement strand
AAAGAAAAGAAAGCTGGAAGAGGGTAAAAATATTATTATTTACAGTGTAATGTTTTGAAACTGAGTCTCAATATGTAGCCTAGGCTGGACTAGACTCAAGGATAAAGATTTGATAAAAATAAATACATGAGCAATAAAACTGGGTCATTAGGAAATTTTTTAAACATCACCATATTCAATAAGTGGTATATTCATTACATTTCTTGTCACTGTTACCAAAGACCTGACAGACCAGTTTCAGGTAGGAAGATTTTCACATTTGCTAGAACTTGGCTGGCTTTCTCCTTTCTCCCCTTTCATTTTGTCTAGGCTCTAGCCTATTACGTGGTATCTCCCACATTCAGGGAAGATGTCTCCCTTCAGATAATCCTCCCCAGAACAGCCCTCACAAGCTCACCAGTGTGTGTCTCACCCATCTTCAGGAGCTTCTAAGTCCAGTCACATGGACAGGGATGACTAATTGTCTCATCGAACAATGATGACCCACAGCCACTATGACTATAGAGTCATGAGATAGTCTGAACACACCTAACAGTGAATGCTGCACGGCCACAAAATGAAATAGCTGCACTTCTCAAATACTTAATAAAAATTGTAGGGAACCATCATAACTTTAAAATAGCTTTCAAATATTCATAGAAAATTATACAATTTCAAAATTTAGCAATTAATTCTACCTGTTATCTACTACTATTATGAGATGTCAAACTTAAATTCATTAAATGCACAAACATTTCATAATAGGTATAAGAACATACATATTGACAAAATGACATATTGTACCCAAAAAGTTACTCTGCTAAGAGTCTGACCAGTGGTTCCCATCCTCCCATTTATCTACAAGTGGAAATAAACTTTGGTTTGGGAGTCTGGTTTTGTTTTTTGGATTTTTTTTTTTGGAGAGGGGGGGCAACAATGTCCTGCTATGCATTCAGACTAGTCTAGAACCATCTACATTACCCAAGCTGGATTCAAACTTGGGATCCTCCGCCTCAGCCTCTGAAAGGCTGGAACTGCAACTATGCACCACCACTCACAGCTTATGAACTAAAACATTATAAAGAAAGACTCCTCACCACATTTTGTTTCTGGGCTTCATTAAGCTTTTCAGTCAATTCTTCCAAAACCCTTTTTGTTTCAGCATCCGACCTAAGCAAAGAAAGAAACAGGTTTCAAGTTAATTAAATTTTTTAAAGGTATAGTGGTTTTTGTTGATGTCATCATTGTTTTGAGCTGGGAACCAAACCCAGGGTCTTGCACTTCCTAGGCAAGTGCTTTACTACTGAGCTAAACTCCAACCCCTCATAGTAATTGTTATTCTATAATTTTCAACTGAATTATCCTTGAGTGCATGTTAAAACATGCCAAAGGGGCCCTACCCACGAAATTTCAGAATCATTAAATCAAGGATAGGGCCCAATACTGTGCATTTCTGCAAATTCCTACATAATGCTGAAGCTGTGGACCTGGAGCCCCAACTTTGAGCATCACCAACATCAGCCCTCAGTCTCAAATTAGGAAGAAACAAAAAACGAGTTCTAAAAAAAGGGGGGAAAATAAAACTCTTTATCTCACAACCTCTTTGAGATATACAAACTGCATCCTTATTAGTGCATCAAGTTAGTGACAGCAGCACTCATGTAATCCAAAAGACTTGCAAAGAAAGGCCTTCCTCCCATCTCTACTCTCTTTGGATGCACTCCCAACTAGCATCCCCACACCTTCTCCATCCGTAATCCTTTTGCTTGTTACCACCATCATTTTCAATCAAAGACTTTCCACTGACTCCTTGTTTGGAAGTATCTAGCTCACTAACTCCTTGGCAATACTAGGAATATTGATTGCTACCACTTATCTGTGGTGATATTTTATCTGTGTTCCCCAATAAAATTTACGTGAGGATCAGAGGAAATATCCAGCAACTATAAGTAAACAATAGAAGTCAGGCAATGTTAGCACACGCCTTTAATCCTATCACTTGGCAGGCAGGGATCTGTCTGGGTCTCTGTGAGTTCAAGGCTACAATGGGGAACAGAGCCAAGTGTGGTGACACGTCTTTAATCCCAGCACCAACCATAGAGGTCTGGAGGTCTATACAGACAGACAAGAAGTGACAGAGCTGGGCAGGCAGAAGAAGTGATGTAGCTGAAATGAGAGAGCCAATGAGAGAACAGAACAGAAAGGAATATAGGCATGGGTAAACAGGAAGCAGGTCTCTCTCTTTGGAAGCTGTGGAGTTGGTGAGGTGAGGTTAGCTGTGGCTCTTCCTATTCCTCTGATCTCTCTCAGGCTTTAACTCCAATTTCTGGCTCCGTGTTTTTTATTTAATAAGACTGTTTAGCAATTTGTCTACAGTTACCTGTGTGATTTCACAAAGTGCGTGTTACACAGCGTGTCCTTCACACTTATAGACAGAGACTCTTGCACTCACCTTCTATCACACATATTTCAATCAGCCTCATGCTTGGACCATCACTCTGGGGCTTTTATTTCCCCCTAATTCTCATCATCGTTTGGCGGCATTCACCATGTGCACTGACACCCCCTTTCTGCATGAATCTTCCATATACACATAATCTAGTCCCTTCCCCTTGGCAACATTCTTCTCAAAGGCCACTCACTTTCTTATTCTAACTTGGCTGAATCTGCAGGCTTGGTGTGTGGATGGCATTTGGGGGTTATTTTCACTGGGGTTATTAGGTGAACTTTACTATTTCTTCTTTTGCTTCATGTTTTTTGAACTTTATAATTGCTTATTGCTGGTATACAGGAAAGCAGCTGTCTTTGTAATATTAACCCAGCACACCCGACATTGCTGTAATAACTTGGTAATCTCAGAAGACACCTTTTGACTGCTGTATTTCACAATATCCACTACTTCTTCTAATTTGTATCTTCCTCGTAGTTATAATACTATTATATTTAGATAATTTCTCACAGAGAAAAGCTAAGTTCTATGAGCTGTGAATCTCTGAAAATGTGTTCTTTTTACCTCCCTCTTGATTTTGAAATTCCCATTCTCTCCTGGCTTTCCCAATTCTCATTATCTGACCTTCAAGCCAGGTCCACATCATAGACAAGACTCCTAAATATCTGACCTCTTTGGTCCTCAGCTTTGTCCCTGATGCTCTTTCTATAGTTTTTCTCTTTATGTCATCCGTTACCATAGCACTTTTATATGCCAAGCATGCTTGAAACTCATATATCTAACTCAGACTTCCTTTTCTTTTAGCCTAAGGATTGGCTATTTTACATTTCCTCTTGGATGTCTCACAGGCACATCAAATCTAACATATCCAAGAAAGTCTCTTGATTTCTACCCCTCAGCTCTGATATCATAAAGGAGAATTGTTGTTTACTAGTTTCTCAAACAGAAATCTGTGAGTTACCCTTGCTAGCATCCTTCATATATACACTCCATTACCAAATCCTGACTCTTTGGCCCCCAATAATGCATTGTGAAACAGACCCCTGTCCCTCACTCTTCTGTCATCTCTCTGGTCAAGCCATCATCAGTTCTGATACACTAATGCAACAGACTTCCAATTCACACTCCTCAAATCCATTTTCCATATGGTACACAATTTAAAGCTCACTTCACTGTGTTTTCATAACTCAATACATTTTTTGAAAAGTCAAAAAAACAAAAAATTAAGCCACATGTGATAGTGCACACTTTTCACTCCAGCACTTGGGAGGCTGAGGCAGGTGGGTCTCTGTGAGTTCAAGGCCAGCATGATCTACAGAGGGAGTTCCAGGATAGACAGAGCTTCATAGTGAGACCCTGTCTCAAAAAAGAAAAAAAAAAAAAAAACAAATAAATAATTAAATGAGAATCTCAACGCTTCTGAATTAAATTATTTTCCATCAAGTATGTTTAGAAACATGACTATAATTACTGATACAGGCAAAGTGTTCAATTTTACTCCTCTACAATTCAATGTCATCTCATTTCACAAATAAATAAATAAATAAATAAATCTGAATTCTACTTGAGAGTAAATAAAGTTTCTCTGCTCACCTGTGCCTCCAAATGACAGGCACTTCCCAAATGGTGTGGTTTCTAGGTCAGAAGAGCCACAGGACAACGCTGCACTTACTGGGGACCACATAACTAATCAACCAACTCATCCGTGCATCTTCTCCAGGACCTACCTCCAAAACAACAGTCCCTCAAACTCATGTACCCAGTGCTTCATTTACACCCTTGCTCCAAATGTAGAAAGCATGTACAGTAAAATCATTCCAGATTAAAATAATGCTTTCTGTTAATTTTATCACTTTAACCAAAGTAATACAAGCATTAAGTTCTCTATCTTCCCAGTAATTAAGCTCACAATTCAGTGGCTTCATCCACATCAACTACATGTGAAAATGATCTTGAATCACAGTGTATGTATGTGGTAAAGGGCCGAGGCTCTGGGGCCTTACTGCCCAGATTTGAATTCTGACCCTGCTATATTTCTCATTTTCCATCTCCAGCCAACAGACTGATTTCATCTCACTGTGCCCATTTCCCCATCCATTAAATGAAGAAAATAATGACTATGCCACAGTTGCTGCAAAATAACCCTGACAGCTTAGGATAAATGGAGTAAGTATTTGGTACCGGCAGCACTAATAACACTAATGATGGCAGAGTCTTGTTTCTACCCTAACTCACCTGCTCTCCTCTTCTAAGATCAGGGAAGTTGCACAGACTACACTTGATACAGCTGACAGCTGTACTCACTGCAGCAATGCAGAACTGGTAGGTGACAGAATTTAGCCAGAATATGCAAATGAACATGGAATGCAAATTTCACCTGACTTTTCTCATTCCCTAACCTTTGATGTACATAGACTTTACTTCTTATTTATTTATTAGAGGTGGAAACACATGCATGTGGAAGTCAGAGGACAACTTGTAGGAGTTGGTTCACTCCTTTCACCATGTAGATCCTGGAGACAGAACTCAGGTCATCAGGCCTTTATGCACTGAGCCATCTCAACAGCCCTAGAATCTAACTCTTAAGAAAATATAAAAGCCTTAATTTCTTTAATAAAAAAAATGAGCTTCAAAATAAATCACTTGTTACTATTGATGAAGAAAATGAGCGAGTGAGGAATTTTTATATTACGTGACAGCTTTAGGGAATGCTCCAAAACCAGCAGAAGTTTGCTGTTTAACTGCAGGCTGTTTAACCACAGGCGTTCAAAGGTCACAAGTAAACTAAGGCATCAGATTCTAAATGGCTTGTGTCTACACAAAGACAAGTTGTATGCTCTATTTTTTTCCCTGAACTGCTCAGTCAGTAAACAAACTAGTCAGTCTCTACCTCTATGTCTGTCTGTCTGTCTCCTCTCTCCCTGAAATATGTAAGTACATCTTCTTCACTAATATCTCTCATAATGTATCTCACCATAATATCAGCATTCTATTAAGTAAAAGCATTTTTAGAAATCTGAAATTTTCTTCTTTCTTACTCCTAACTTTCCTGCCTTCCTCTTCTAAAATCAGGTAAGTTGTATAGANTATGCTTGATATATTTGACAGCTAGAGTTTGAACTCACTGCAGCAAACATCAGTAAGTCATGATAAGCTATATAAATTTAAAGGGCTTTGAATTGTGTTATTAATAAATAATAGAGATGGAGGACATAGCTCAGTTGCTAAGATGTTAGTCACCACAACCATGAGGACCTGTGTTCACTCTCTAGCATCCATGTAAAAAGCTGGGTGTGGTAATATGCTTATCATCCAAGCACTTGGTAGGTAAAGATAGGAAAACACATAGAAACTGCTAGCCAGGCATCCTAATCAATGAGCATCAGTCCCATTGAGAGACCCTATCTCAAAAAAATATGGTACAGGGATAAAGAGATGGACCAGTGGTTAAGAGCATTTGCTGCTCTTGCAGAAGACAAGGCCACTCACAACTGCCTGTAACTCCAGCTCCGGAAGATCATACACCTCTTCTGGCCTCCAGACACCCACACACACATGTCCACATACATAGGTGCATATACACATACAAAAAAAATAGTCTTAAAAAAAATAAGGCCAATGGCTCTTAAGAATACCCAANTTTGAGCTGCAGCCTCCATGTGCACACATATGCACATGCATCTGCATATACAGGAACACACATGCACATGTAAACACACAAAAAAAATAAACCTTAAAATACTCATAAAAGCACAACATCATTTTCTTAATCTATGTAAACAAGTCAATTGCAGAAATGAATTAATGAATTTATTCTTTTGATAATTCACGCCTCCCAGGAAAACCCTGTCCCCATTTTACCGGCTTCTTCTGGAAATCTCCCTGTTGAAATCATCTCCAAGCCGAACTTGTTCACTGCTGAGATCTCGGAGCGACTGATGAAATGCATGAAGCTACAAAAGCAAAGTACATTCAGCCACTTAGGGTTCTGCTAGCTCTTCCACAAAAAGAACCAAATTCTATATCATCACTAATAATCAATAGATACTTGTCATTAAGACACATGTCTTTCACAGGTAATTCTAACAGTGGTCATCACACTCTCCCCAGCACAGCAATTTTACCCCTTGTGTGTAACCTGGAGATGAGAGGTATTTCAGAACTGCAAGTTCTGTCATCACTGTCAACCATGCCACTCGAGTACAGAACTAACCAAAAGAAAATGAACATGCTGTATTACAAGAAATCTTCACCACATCAGCCCACATGCCTAGTTGGCCAACATCACATGCCAAGACACTATTGCCAACACATGAGCAACCATGTACAAGAAAGCATGGAGCCACATTATTTCTAACAAGAATGCTAAATTCAACCCCACAGAGCAGAACATTATATTTCATATGTATTCTTTGAGAGGATCACACAGCAGTGCAAATGCCATCAAAACCACTGCACATCAGTAAGGCTAGATGGCAAAACATAATGATGTATAGTAGCATTCAATTTATGCAGTTTACAGGCAGGCAACAAGCAATAAAGCATAGCCAAGGTTTTTTTAAAAAACAGAAATAATGAATGTAAGTCAGGATAGGGCTGGAGAGATGGCTCAGCAGCTAAGAGCACTGGCTGTTCCTCCATAGGACACAGGTTCTATTTCAAACAAGCATATAATGACTCACAACCATCTGTAATTCCAGTTCCAGGAGATCAGACATCTTCTTCTGACCTCTGTGGGTATCGAGCACACATGTGTTGCACAGACATACATGTAAACAAAAAAATACACACACATAAAACTTTTCAAAAAGTTTTTCTATTGTGTCTAAAGTCAGGACAGGGTATACCCATTCCTGAAAGAAGGAGCCTGCTTAGGAGTGTAAAACAGTCTATGTTTTGTCTTGGGTGGTAAATACATGGCATTCAATCTATTGTGCTTTAGACTTTATATGTCTATGTGTCCTACAGTTTATAATAAAATCATTTTAAGTTAAGATTTACCGAAACAAGAAATACCCATTTCAATGATGCTCACTGAACAACTCATCAGTGCTGGCCACCTGCTGGGAAATAAGCATATGACAACCTACCATGGGAGAAAACCATGTAAACAAAGCACAGACTTTCACTGGGGCATAAATAACACACAGGTAAGAAAAGCCAAAGGTCATCTTGAGAAAACAGGCTTACAGATGAACAACAGAATCCACTTAGCTTTGCCATTAGGAGGTCATGAATCCCAATCTGTAAAACAGATTCTGAGGATCTCTGCCTTCCCCAATATCTAACCTTCAAACCCTATCAATCTTATCCATTTAATAGCTTTAAAATCTACTTCCATCACTCTAACTCCACATATCCTAATGCAAACGGCCATCAGTTCCCACCTGAACACAGCACTATCCTAATTCATGTGTCCACATTGACTACTGACCACCAGCCNTTGTACGTCTTTCAACACGTGGCCTGCCTTACAGTGCCCATAGGTGCTGTCTTCCCTCTTGCCAAGCTAACTGTCCTCTCCCAGATGACTCCATCCATCTCCAGATCTCCATTCAATCAGCCTTTTGGTAGGTCACATGTCTACTGCACCCCCNCCCCATGACTTGTGTTTCTTTCCATGATAGCATGCATCTTAATTCACATTACAGTGCACTAATATGCACTTGATGAATATCTAGCTACCCCATCCAGAATATAAACTCAATGAAAAGGTTTCACTCACTACTGATTCCAAGTATAAGCAATGTTCCAAAAACAGAAATGAAGTGCAGAAAATGAAAAATGAATGAGTAATGTCAAAACAGTCCTCTATGCTGTTTAATCTTACAGTCTGTTAGCAAGTTATACTTACTTAAAAAATAATACAGTCATGGGAAAATTCCTACAAGGTGTTTCCTAATGCATCTGATTCTGTTTTACATTACGCTGAAGAAAGCAACAGTCACAGATGAATTTCCTGAAACAACCTTTGAGCACCTACTCCTGAAACTATCCAAACAACAATGCTAAAGTGGTAAATTGTTCCCACCCTTTTGTAATTAATTTAGCTACCTAAGACAACAAAGGAAAAATTCAGCCCTGCAAAAAGAAAAAAAAAAGCCTTCAAGAAGCAGAGGAAGGGGCTAGAGAGATGGCTGAGAGGTTAAGAGCAGGGTCTGCTCTTCCAGAGGGTCCTGAGTTCAATTTCCAGTAACCACATTGTGGCTCACAACCATCTGTAATGAGATCTGGTGCCTTCTTCTGGACTGCATGAAGACATGCAGGCAGAACACTACACATAATAAACAAATAAAGAAAAAAAAGAAGCAGAGGAAGAAATATATTCACAGAAACTAATAATTTGTTGAAAACAGGTCAAAAGCAATCTTACATAACAAACACCCACCATAAATGTTGGAAACAGCATACTGCTTGGTAATAGCATTTTGCAGTACTGACTTCTTTGGGATCGTTTGGAGTCAATTTGAGCCAGTGACTTAATCCCTTGTAAAACTCTAACGATTTCTGTAAAGTATCCCTCATTTCTGCACAAATTTTCCTGTACTGTTCACTAAATACAGAGCAAAAGCCTTTGTTAGGGACAGATAGGCAATAGGGACACACAGTTACATATAACAGACAGACTACAGACAGACTACAGACAGGCCAGAAATCACAACTATAGACAGACAGAAGACACAGGGAGAGAAATGGAGGATTAAAACATGGGCTTCAAAGCTACACAGAGAAACCCTGTCGCGAAAAACCAAAAAAAAAAAAAAAAAAATGGGCTTACTTTTGGTCAAATTAACCCAAGAGAAGTGCTGTTTTTTCTGTCCTCAAAGCAACACCAACACATTTTGGTGCCGCAGAGGCTATCCTTAATGTGTTTACCTGACATGTTTGCTCATCTCTGTTGCAACCTAGCAAGCTAACTTAGCAAGGCTTTCTGAAGAGTGAACCACCTGCACAGGAAATGAAAGAAAATACTTCCAACTAAATTCAATATGCTGGCTAGTTTTATGTCAACTTGACACAAACTAGAGCTATCTGAAAGGAAGGAACCTCGATTGAGAAAATCCTCCATATATGATCTGGCTCTAAGGCATTTTCTTACTTAGTGATTGATGGAGGAGGGCACAGCCCATTATAGGTGGTACCAAACCTGGGCTGGTGACCCAGTTTCTATAAGAAAGTAGACTGAGAAATCCAAGAGGAACAAGCCAGTAAACAGCACATCTCCATGCTCTGCATCAGCTCCTGCCTCCAGATTCCTGCCCTATTTGAGTTCCTATCCTGACTTCCTTCAATGATGAATAGTGATATGAACATATAAGTCAAATAAATCCTTTCCTTCCCAAGTTGCTTTGGTCATGCGCTTTCATCACAGCAATATTAGCCCTAAGATACTCAATTTTCAATTCTTTTAATTCTTTTTATTGTTTGAGAGCTCCATGCATGTTTATAATGTATCTAACCAAATCCACTCCCAGTTCCTCAATTCCTTCCCTATGCCCCCAATACCTGTCCTTCTCAACTCCATGTGCTTTGTTTTTAACGCTACTGAGTTTACACAGTACTGTATGGGCATGGGTGTAGGACTATCTACTGGAGTGTGTGCAGCCTCTCATGGATCACATTCATGAAGAAAGCTTGCACAATGCCAACAGCTATCAATAGCCAACAGTGGAATTCACNGGCCTTTCCCCCTTCTGTGCTGAAATTTCGACTGACTTTGATCTTGCATAGATCTTTAGAATAGTCATAGCTGCCGTGAATTCATGTGTGCAAAGGCTCTGTCATGTCTGCTAAATACTATGTTGCTGCAGATGTCTACTACCTCAGGCTCTTACAATCTTTCCACCACTGCCTCCATAATGCTCTCTGAGCCTCGGCAGGAGAGGGTATAATATAGAGGTCCCATTTAGAGCTGAGGGTCCCAGTCTCATTATCTGCTCACTGACCATCTGTGGGTCTCTGTATTCATCACCATTTACTACAAGAAAAAAAAAGAGGGTTGAAAGATGATCTAATCTATGGGTTTAAGGGTATGACCTTGGGTGGGGTGGGGGGCAGGTTATTTCTATGTCCATTTAGTAGAATAATAGCATTAGATTCTTCCCAATGACTTAAGCAGTCATGTGTTTTCAGCTCAGTGTATGGTACCAGACATGACTTCCATCTTGTGGAACAGACCTTAAACCCAAATGGAAAGTATCTAATTACTCCCAACACTGGTGCCACTATTGTACCAGTGGGCCATTCTGCCAGGCCAGTAGTTATTGCAGCTTGCAGGGTTCACAGCTGTGTAAGATTGCTGATTAGTTTTCTCCTCTGGTACTGTATTCAGAACAACCTCATACTATAAAAGCTAACCAGTAGGGATGAAGTTTCCAGATGAGTACTAACTCTCCAGTTCTCAGCTAGAGTGAATACAGCAGTTTTTATCTCTCCATGTCCATACTCAAGAATAACCAAGAGAAATGGTACTAGTCTGTAATGTTGGGTTGGGGGAGGGATTTATGGGACATCGCTGACCAACAACTCAAAAAGAGGTATTCCATACCTGGCACTTAGCATTTTTTATTTGATAGCCTATGGAATCGGGGAGAATCATTGTCCCCATTATAGGATAATTCCCCTTGAACTCCCTATGTATATATGTGTGTGTGTGTGTGTGTGTGTGTGTGTGTGTATACACGTACATGTATGTGTGTATGTATATGCATATTTTTAGGAAGCTTCTTTAGTAGTGGGTTTCCATATGGCATCTTCAAATGTCTTCACTATTAGATCTCCTTCCCCATACTCTCTGCTACCCACCTCTCCCAACACCCACCACACTTAACCCTTTCTGTTTCACTGTTTCCCTCTCCTGCTTCATATCACCTGCATTCTATCCCCCACCTCACTTGAGATCCACCCACTACAACATGGCCCCTTACTAGTTTCCTGACTTCTGTGGATATGCTCCAATCTAAACACACATCTAAAGATTCAAAGCTAGCATCAATATATGACAAAGAATACACACTATTTGTTTTTGTGTTATCTTATTCAGAATGATTGTTTCAATTCCATCCATTTACCTGTGAATTTCAATTTTTCACTGAATATGGCTGAATATTCTGCTATTACACACACCACATTTTCATTATCGAAACAGTCATCTAGACTGTTTCAACTTCCTGGATATTGTGAAGTTGTTGTCATTTGCTTCACTGATCTTAGCCATTCTGACTGGGATGAGACAAAAATCTCAAAGCTGTTTTAATTTGCATTTCCCCTTACAGCTAAGGTTGTTAAACATTTTAAAATATTTCTTAGCCATTTCTATTTCTTTCTTCTTTTGAGAACTCTCTTTTCTAAATCTTCAAAATATAATGCTCCACAACAAAATCCAAAATAGATGACACAGATTTGTACACAGAAAATATATTCATGAATTGTAAGAAATGTTCTTCCGAGTGGGAGCAGCTGCTAAAGATGAGGCATGGAAGAGGGATGTCTAGGACTTGTCTACAGTGGGGACTTCTCTCAATCTTAAAGAATAAAAAAAGCATCTGTACATTGACTATAAAATATATTTGGCTTCAAAAGAAAAAAATCTATGCAAAATTATTGATGATCAAATTCTTAGTTAAGATATGCCCATGAAGTCATTTATATACAAATAGAGGATGTGGCAGATAAACCACCCAATGTGACAAAGTACCTGGACCACGTTGTCTGTCTCCCGAACAAACCGAACACCAGTTCTGAACCTGTTTCGTTTAATACCCTGTGGATCACAGTCCTTCAGCGGTGAGGTAGGTGTAAAGCGGAGACTCTCTTTCCAATGCAAAGAAGAAGAAAGGGGCATTAAAACACTGCACAAGAACAATCTAAAGCTTCACTTGATACTGAAGACCAGACATGAAGATACACAGTTACTTTAGCCTACACTTCCCAGGTAACATGCTGTAGCCAAAGACATTGCTCTTAAAGTGGATAAAATGAACAACAAACTTAGCCTGAAACAGAGCATGCCAAAAGGTTCAATTTTTAACACCGTCCAAAGCGGCAACACATTTTTCTCCTACATAAAATAATTATTAAATACTTAAAATCCTTATTCCTCCCTAAAATACAATATCCCACTAATAAGATCAAACCTTGCAAATATCAAGCCAATTAATCTAAAGCCAAAACAGTGCATAACAATCAATAAAAACAGACCACATAACAAATAAATAATAGGGTCCAACTTTAGTCACTATTATGAGTAATAGTAGTATTCACAATGCGGGGTACCAATGTTCATGCAATTAAATCACTCCCATCACTGTAGATACTTCTGTGTGATTCAAAAAAGATTCTCAGTACTACAGTGAAATATGAGATTAATTATAGCAAACAAAGTGTTTAATAACTTTTAACATAATCATTGGCATCTAGCTGAACACCAAGGCTAAAATTCACCTGTTTTTAACATGTATTACAGCATAGTTGATAATCAGAAATTTTAAAAACAACTATGCCAGGACAAGAATAGAAAGAAAACATACCAAAGTAAGTTTTAATTTGTGCATTTGTTTTGAAGCTTGGGCAGCAATTAAAATCCAGGCTTTGTTGAATAAAGCTCCATGTCTACACAGCCTGAGGAACATAAAACTAAGAAAACCAGACTATCAAAGGCCCTTTAAAAATAGATACTTACAAAAAAAATTTAAAAAATTAAAAAAAAATTTTTAAAAAAAATATATATATATACTTACACTATACTGTCCAACAACTACATGTGTTGTGTATGTGTAGTATATAATCTATAATCTCTATAATCTTATGTATTTCTCTAAAGATCAAATGCATTCAGTATGTACTTCAGAAATATTTTTGAAATTTAAAAAGGAAAAAAGGCTTTCAGAACACAAGGGGTTTACCTGCCATGGTGCCACCATCGAGATCACTTGCACTCAGGCTGGTAACAGAAACACTTCTCCCTCCTGAGTTTCTCTGTAAGCGCTGACTCCGCAGTTGGCTTACTGACTGCTCCAAATCTTCCTTTAACTGAAGAAGATGATGAAGAGTTATTCTTCTTAAGAAACTCCTAAGCACAACAGACACACCTGACAGTGGTTTCTGAAATATCTGACTTCCCAGAAAAAAACATGGCTATCAGAGGAATTTTGAAATGAGTTATGTTATGAAATAGAAAAACTAATAAACGTAAGTAGTTGGAGAACAAATGCTCTGGTCTGGCTTATAACACTAACTATCACTACCTTATCCCCTCTTCCTATTGCCAGAAAGGAGACACTCATCTTATTTAAGGGTTTGCAAACTAGATTGAAATGACTAACTCACATTTGTGGAAAAAGATAACAAGGCCAGCCAACATATTTTAAGGAAAAGAAAAAGCATTCTTCTAAACATTCTGTCAGAAACCCCAGACGTGTAAAAGTGGGCATGGAACAGTTATTGAAGAGACTGAGGCTACTGGAACAAAGGGCACCACCAAACAGCATGAGAACATCACATCCATTCACTGAGAGAAGACACATCCCAGAGAACTGTGAGAACAAATGTCAGCACATACTACGGACTGGTGGTGTTAACACAGAACTGTGAGAACAAATGTCAGCACATACTACGGACTGGTGGTGTTAACACACACATGCTTGCGTGTGCATGCACACCCATGTACACTTAGAATACTAAAAGAGCTATCTATATTGAACAAGATATGCTAAATCCTGGGAATAGTATCCAGACAAACAAACAGTTGTAGACGTAAGAAGAAGCCTCAACTAACACCCAAAAGAAAAAAAAGAAGAAAATCTGCCCACCCTGATTTCTGGGACACCTCAGCTTGAGCTAAGTACCTTTATGCAAACATAAACAATGCATGAATCCATCTCAAATCATCTCTAGCTCTTTGAAAACAAGGTCAGAACAAAACAGTTGATCGAGAAGAGACTTCCTGAGCTCTGCTGGAGTGAAAAGGTAGAACAGCCTTTATTGCCAGCACAAATAAGTTTTTAATAACCTGGGGAAGTGTACAGAAGCCAGCCAGCCCAGCCACAGGAAAAGCACAGACAAATCAGAGAGATCACATGGGAGGCAAATCGTTTTTCATTTCAGCTCATTACACTTAGCTAAATCTAATTTAAGCACGTTCCTTGAAGCAAAGTTAGCTGTCATTTCTTCCTATTGTTTTTGTAAAATAAGCTGGCTTTTTTGTTTCATATTAAGTCATCTGTGTTTTCCTTTCAACTGAGGCTACTTTCTTCCTGAAGCCCCACACACCCCATGATAACCACATTTTTATCCATCCTTTGCTAAAACATTAGGAAGTTTTCTCTTTAACTTCTCCATTTTTTACCATGTGACTATGTGAGTTCTATTTGTTTTAATCCTATTTTTTAACCCATAGAGATCACAGAATGAATAAATTGGTATCTTTCATGTGTGGTGATATTTTATTTGTCTTCCCTAATAAAATTTATCTGAGGGTCAGAGGAAAAACGGGGCTGCCAGCCACTAATAGAAAACAATAGCCATGCAAGTTAGCACACGCCCTTAATCCATTT
>LZPO01087297.1:47186-58495 GCA_001675575.1 Neotoma lepida | reverse complement strand
TAGCAATGGTGGAGAGGGTGCTTGAACTAGCCTTCCCCTGCACTGAGATTGGTGTCTCCCCTAATTATCATCATAGAACCTACATCCAGTGACTGATGGAAGCAGATGCAGAGACCCACAGCCGAGCACTTGGCCAAGATCCTGGAGTTTAGTTGAAGAGAGGGAGGAAGGACTGTAAGAACAAAGGGGGTCAGAATCATGATGGGAAAAACCACAGGGACAGCTGACCCAAGTTAGTGGGAGCCTATGAACTCTGGACTGACAGCTGGGGAG
Source organism: Neotoma lepida (assembly GCA_001675575.1). Lineage (NCBI taxonomy): Eukaryota > Metazoa > Chordata > Mammalia > Rodentia > Cricetidae > Neotoma > Neotoma lepida. The sequence continues at coordinate 58,222 of LZPO01087297.1, read as the reverse complement.
CCTGCATGGNACCCAACTAGGCGCTCTGAATGTGGGTAAAAGTTGCATGGCTTGATGTGTTTGTGGCTATCCTGGCAATGGGACCAGGACTTATCCCGGGTACATGAACTGACTTTTTAGAGCCCATTCCCTATGGTGTGATGCCTTACTCAGCCTTGATGCAGGTGGGAGGGGCTAGGTCCGGCCCCAACTTGGTGTGCCAGCCTGTGTTGACTACCCAAGGGAGGCCTTACCCCCTATGAGGAGGGGATGGGGGTGGGATGGGGATAGGTGGAGGGGAGCAGGAGAAGGGGAGGGAAGGAAAACAAGAGTTGGTATGTAAAAGGAAAGAAAAACATTTTTTAAATAAAAAAAGAACATGACAATGTAAAAGAATGGACCAATCTGATTTGGCCTGTGAGTGGGTTGAATTTGGTGGATGGAATACAGCTTGCNAACCCTCAATGCTAAACTCTCTTTATTGAACTTATTGTGGGGTAGCTACCTCCCTGGCTTAGAGGGAAAACTGAACTGTGATGCACCAATTCAACAGCTAGCCAAGTAGGCAAAGGATTGGAAAGCACCCTTGGGATTGTTAGTGAGCATATTAAAAACAGTCTCAGCAAAGAAATGAAAGTGAGGCCACCAGGTCCTGCAAAGAAGGAAGGGCAAAGGGTAGAAGTAGTTATATGTGAGCTTTTTTTTTCCCTTTGGATATGTGAAAAAAAGAGATGGATTACTACCTGGAAAAGATGTTTTCTCAAGGGATAAAGAAGCCTCAGATTGGAAAAGATTTGAAATACAAATACAAAGCAGGCCCAAGACAGAAGAAATAAAACTGAGTGTGGTGGCCCATGACTATAATCCCAGCACTTCATTGCAAGTTCAAGACCANCCTGGGCCACATAGTAAACTCTGTCTCAATCAAAGCTAAGAAATGAGGGATGGGGACAAGAACCACCTACNGGTTAGAGTCACACAAGCAAGCCACTCACTGTCTAGAGCAATTCCACCTGAGAACTTACAGAGGCATATTTTTACCACCCCCTCTGAGGTTAGTTTCCAGCCTTGAAAAATGTTCTTCATTCTACAGCTACTTAAATTACAGCACCAGTAAACAGCATAGCCAAGTTTAGAGTAAGGAAAAAAAACATTAAATTACTGCCTAACAGCTCAAAGAAAAGAATTTGATGATTAGGCTTTAAAATTAAAGGTCAACATGAAATAGCCTTTAAAAATGAATTCTGAAACAGAGAAACACTGGATTTAAAAATCAGAACACATGATCACAAATCAGAGTGCCAGAGGTGCGACAAGAATCAGCATTCATTGAACAGCTAGCTATGACAGCTATGTCAACACTGCAAGACCAAACTTGTAACCAGAGGGCAAAGGTTATATCTTGTTGACTCCCTTATTCCCTGCTCCAGACCAACATCTGTCATATTCATTATTTCTATCTTAAAGAATTCCTTTCTGCTGGTTTTTAATGTTTGCTTTATGTGTTTTGATATTTTGTTTGTATTTATGTACCATGTGTGCAGTGCTCATGNAGGCCAGAAGAGGGCATAGGACCTCCTGGAACTGGAGTTAACAGACAATTGTGAGCCACCAGGTGGGTGCTGGGAAATTAACCTGGGTCCTCTGGAAGAGTAGTCAGTGCTCCTAACACCTGAGCCATCTCTCCAGACCCCAAGAAGTTCCTAACAATCACTCTCCAAAGCAAATATCACCATCAACCCAGCTGTGGTTCAGATATAAAGTGTCCCTGTCCCTAAAAAGTCTCATACATTGAAGGGCTGGTCCCAGCTGACNGTGCTTTTGTGGGTGGTTCTAGACACTTTAGNAGGTACAGTCTGGATGAAGGAAACAGGTCACTAACACAATGGCCTTGTGGGCTATGTCTGTCCCAGCTCCATCCCTGCTTCCTGACACCAATGAGTTGAACATCTCTGTTTACCAGGCCACCATGATGCCCTGAAACCATCTGCCAAAAGGCAGAAAAGTTCCAGAGGAATGGCAATGGCTACTGCCCAACCTGATATGAAGGTGTTTGTTACTTGGGTTGAGCCCAAAATCATACTCTTGTATTTACTACCTNATAAAACAAGTAAATAGCACAATCATTCCCAAAATAACAGAACAGAACTAAACCTTCTGAGAGTACGGGCACAACTATCATGTGTCCATACTGACCCAGATTGGCTGAACAAGAGACTGGCACAGACGACAACTGGCCCCCTGAGTTTCTGACACCATTTTGTTTAATTCAGACAATGTCATTTGGAGGACTACAGAACAAACCCAGTGGACAAATGTCTATTTGAAATAACTATGTNATTTTAAAACATGAATCTGAAAACAAGAGACTTCACTTGAAAATTCCAATTTCCAGTTTTCTGGAAAAAATCAAAAGCTCTAGCAATGCTGAAGACTGATTTTTCCACAAGAGCATGGAGTACACACCATGCTCTAGGCAGACTCACACCTTCCTGTTTGCCCCAATCTCCACCACACCTGCCTCACACAGTGTGTCACTTGATGGGCTCCACTTAGCTGAATCTGCAATCCTACTAAGAATTAAAATAAAAAATAAAAGGGCAAAGCTTATGAGCCCAACAGGCCAGGTGAAAAGAGCAGCCCAGCTGTGCAGAATTAATCAGCAGANACACCTGGGAGCTAGTCTCCCACCCAGACCAGAAGGAAGGCACGGTAGTGGTGGTCTTCATGGTGGACAGAACAGTAAGACTGAGACTCGGGCCAACATCTAAATTATCCANGCCTGCAGACTTTAAAACTNGAATGAAACAGTTTTACTTGACTTTAAGCAAGCTACATAGAAAGACTTTGTACTAACACGAAGAAACTAAAGGGGATGGGGGGCCTAACCCACTAAATTTCACCCAAAATCTTCACCTCTATATAGTTCTTTCGCTCCTACCTTAAGCAGTTAACTGCTGAGTGTCAGCTGCCTACCTCGCCATCAGCAGGATTTTAACCGTAGTGGTCTAAAGAAAAGTGGGATTGCTCCCTGGACCTTGCTCNCCCTCACCTCTCCTAGCTTTCCATCTTCCTTCCTGAAACTCTTCTCAGGCTAGAAAGTGAAGGGCATAGGACACATAAACAACCCAGGTCTTCCAACCTAGAGCAACAAACCAGCCAGCTGCCCCAGGCTAACTGAACAAGTCCAGCCACGCTAAGTAGACAGCTTAGGTAACCCACTGTAGAGGACTGAACGTGGATTGTTGTCTGTCTCCAAGGTTCTGTTGGTTATACAGCAAAGGCTAACTGTTGCATAACTGTTCGCTTGATTTGGTTCTGAAAGAGTTATTTGCTGAACTTTCCTCTCAATCCAACTTTCCTTGAGAAAACAAGATGGTTTCAGACTGTAGATACATGTGACACCCTTCCAATGATAAAAGGAAAAAGGATGCTTTCAAATCAGAATATACACACACACACACACACACACACATACATCACACACACATTCACACACACATACACACACACATACACATACATACACACACACATACATACACACACATACATACACACACACACACATTTAAGCAGCAGAGTATAGCACATGATAGTCTATCAAGTTTTAAGGAAAGAAAGCAATTATAAAAGTATAATAATTTCAGGGTTGTGAAAAAATTTAAAAAAAAAATATGCTACTTCCCCACATCACAAAGCATACTTTATTTCTCCCTAATTTTAAAAGGAACAGAAACTACTTGATTTTCTAATGGAAAAAAAAAAAACAACTACATGAAAAGAAATCATCTCATAGTGCCATTTACCTTTAATTCACACCCTGCTTTAGAGTTTAGAAAGTATTTAGCATTTTCTCATGATTTNGATTGCAATCCTGTAAAGATGGTATAATTACAACCTTACTTATGCTGTAAAGGAAGATGGCGGTTTGAGTNAAGTATTAGCCCACAATTACTTTGTTTTTAAAAATTACAACAACAAAATTGGAGTCTAAATCTTGTACTTCTCTAAGCCATCAAAACATCTTGCTGATGTCTCCTTCTCATTGCCTCCATGACGGAGGCGAGGTTTGTGAATCAGGAATTCAAGGCCTCAGCTAGCTGCCCTTCTCCCAGTCCTCACTAATGCCATGAAGAATCCTCTTGCCCACTATCCCCACTTATTTCAATCTACTCATCACTTTGGGCCTAGCTAAATACAGTCTCACTAACTCTTCTGTCTCCAGACAGAGGTAATCNTTCCCCTCACAGCTCTGAAATCTTAGGGCTGCATCCCTGAAGAAAGACACTTATTAAACATCCCCATATTTGAGTAATTGAAGAAGAGTTCCATTGTACAAATAGTTAAACTCTTACCAACATGCCTATGCCTATGCCAGTCCTACTACCTAGAACATTCTTTCCACTGTCTGAACCTTTCTCAAAGGCCCATATTCCTAACCATCCATCCTTGACTCCTATTTCTCGGTCACTTCTGAAACAGCATCCTTTAAAAAGNCTCCCTTCTCTGCCCCACCCCAACTCTGGGCCCAGTGCCCTCTGCTGTGCTCTCTTGACAGATAATACCTCAAGCCAGCCTGGGCAGTTCTAACTGGCCATTAACGTTTATCTACAAAGCCTCTAAATCTCAACAAAGACTGTTTCACTCATGGTTTGCTGTGCTTTATGTGTTTTATTCCCACAAAAGTTTATTTGCAGGAAGCTTGATATCTAAGGTTGGCAATCAAAGNCAGTGAAACATCTACATCAGCGGCTCCCAACCTTCCTAATGCTGTGATCCCTTAATACAGTTCTTCAGGTTGTGGTGACCCCCAACCACAAAATTATTTCAGTGCTACTTCATGACTATAATTTTGCTACCGTTCTGAATCATGATATCAATATCTGATATGCAGGATATCTGATATGTGACCCCCAAAGGGACCATGACCCANAGGTTGAGAAACAATGCTCTATATGATGTGAACTAGGGGGTGGACACTGAAGGCAGTTAATCTCCAACTCTTATGAGGTTAGGTCTTGTGCAACTGGACTGTACACCTGAAAAGTAGATTCTTAAAAAGCCAGCTTGGCTTTGTCAGCTGGTTCTCCTGCTCCCTCTCTCATAACATGACCTTCCTTGATCCACTCTTGCATACCTACCTACCATGATGTAACACATTAGTGGTTCAGGGACTTGTAACAGACCACAGGACTATGCTGTTAGGACTCTGTGACAACCAGAATTATGAACCCCATAAACCTATCTCTTTTATAAATCACTCAGCTTCAAATATTCTCTTAAAGAAACTCAAAATAGATTCAGATATAGTTGAAGCCTAGCACTCAGCATAGTATCTGGCATGTACTGGACCATTATCAAATTAATTTGCAACTAGACTTTTTTAATTATCTTGTCTGATTAATCCGGAAACAAAGTTCAAAGTACAGAGCTGTACAAATAGCATGTACTAGTTAAGCAATTATTAAGTAGAGAAATTTCATTAACAGAGGGTCTAAACTAATTATTTAGAGTCTTAAAACAATATTGATTGAGCTGCATTATATTAATATGAATACTATTAATACTAATGTCTAATATATGGTAAGCAAGGCAGCATTTCAAATCAATGTAGCATATACTAAAATTAACTAGTAACTGGAGCAAACCTAAGTATACTCAGTTATTTGTGAAATCATTTGAACTTTATAATGGTCATTTCCAGTTACTTATAGTCTTCAATTACCTGTACTCTCAAGCTCTAAACTCCAAATTCCATGGTCTCTTCATCACCTGAGTTCATTCATCATCCAGAGTTTCAACATACCAATAGCTGCTCATGAACAAACCCAGTTTGAGCATTTGAAAGCCTTCACCTGCCAACCATCAAGCTTTTCCTTTCTTCCTCAATCTATAAAATTGACTATCCATCCTTTAAAGTAACAGTCATAGTCTACTTCTTCCACAATGTTGCTCTTCATTCTCAAGAGCCTAGCTCCAGCTCAGATTTAATTCACACACCCATTCATGCGTGAGCTTACTCATTCACAAGCACTCATTCATTCCCTCATGAGCANCTGTTTCATGACAAACCCTGTGCANACAGCAGATTCTAAATATCCATCAGCTAAATGGATTCATGTAACCTTTTTTGCCTTCTCCAAAACCCTCCAGTCATTCAGCAGTATACAGATCTATACTAAGGGTTATATTAATTGTAGAAAGATGAATATTGATAAAGGCTTACTAAGTCTCTTAAAGTCATTGCTAAATATCATAACAAGACACCAGAAGCAAAGGAAAAACTCAGACTATTTGCATTATATGGTAACTGGGGGATTAATTAGATCTTTAAAAAGCACACAAAAATAATAACACTCCAGTAGTAAAAGTCGCAAAGGACACATAAACAGGCAATTCACAGAATACAAATGTCCCCAACAAATGCATAAATATACTTCATCTCACTGGAGAATTGCAAATTGAAACNATAAATGGTGTCCTTGTTTATCTGTTTTGGACAGATGAGCAAAGCTCTCGCCCTCAAGGCTGACAAGGGCACTCGGTATACAAGTATTAGTTATAAAGGCTGAAAGGACGGCTCACCAGATAAAAACACTTGTCTAAGCAAGCCTGACCTCNTGAGTTTGGTCTCTGAGCCCACAATGGAAGAAGAGAATCAACTCCAAAAGTTGTCCTCTGACTTCTACACACATGTAGCATGTCCCAACACTTGCACACAACAGTAAATAAATAAAAATGTATTATCTATGAAAATAAGAGCAGCTGTTCTAGAGAATAACTCGGCAAAACAAGTAAAGTAAATATACACGCTTTGACTCAGAAATTCTGCTTCTATGATCACTGTCTCAAGAAAACGAAAGGGTGTGCGTGCGTGAGCACACAGGTGCACACACAACTTATGTGTAGGATATATATATGAGAATCTCATTTAAGAATTATAAGAAACAATAAAATCCCCTGATGAGGAATACATTAAATGCATCTAATCACTAGGCCACAAAGGTAGCAGTTAAACCAGGTAAGACAGAGGCCCAAGAGAATCGAGCACTCAGGAGGCTGAGACAGGAATCCTAAGTTCCAGGCCAGCCTAAGCTGTATTCCAAACCTTGTCTCAAAAGGAGAATAAGACAGTAGACACTATTTATATGACCATTTAACAATACATTGTTACATAGGAAAACAGACTATAAAGAGTATGACTATATTCAAACCTGTCTAAGGAGTCCCCTAACATTATTAAAGGCACAATAGTGAATCTACTCTAAAATATCATTTATAGAAGTTCCAAATGTGTCAATTTGTGCCAGTGACAATTCCTGGAATACATTAATATACCGGGCTTATCTCTTTCTAACTCTAAAATTCTTTAATTCTAAGAATTTTGTACATCAGAAATCTTGAGTGGAAATTTATCACAAGGCCTCAAAATCCCTCTGTGTGTCAGTGCCTTTTCACCATCAATATACAATAAAAGGCAATTTTTTCAAAGTCCAGAATTTTGAATCTATTACAAAAATTAAGCTTTAACACTAAATCTTTGATAACCAATGACAATTTGTGTTGAACATACTCANTTTATGAAAATCACAAATTACAACTATTTACTTCAATAGAGACTATTGTGTTTAAAAAAAAAATCCTTTAAACATTTAAAGAGATCAATCCAAAACTGTTGAGTGTAAGTCAAATCCACTAAAGAACAATTACAAACAACCATTAGGCCCTGTACAGGGGAAGGACTGGGAATGTGGAGTCAGAAGATCTGGATATAAAGATCATTCTTTGGGCTCAAGAATTTCCAAGCAAAAGCGCCTCTGACACGGATCTGAGAAACATGGNTAAGCATGAAAAAGACCTGAACGCNATAGCTGGGAAAGGGACCTCAATCAGTATCTGGGCTACAGCAGGTTCCCAAACATCTGTCTAATAGACAGCTGCACTGTTGTTTTTGGTAAAGGAGAAAGCATACCTCCACTTATCTGTTCACCTAAAATTTTTAATGTGTGATGCATAGCTACCCAGTTTTAATTTTATACTAATACCAAACAGGAGCTTCTTGCCCCCCGACCCCAACCATCACCCCCAAATCCTTCCTGTTGGCATACCCTTTTCCATTTTGAATATACAACAATGTAAAAGATTTCCTCAGACACTAATCTCAAAGAGAAAGCATACGTACAAAGTACACTCCCAGAACTCTGTGTTGCTGTCCTTTGAGCCCAGTGCTCTTCTTAGGCACGGATGCCTGCCTCCTATCATTTCTTCATGAGATTCCGGGCAAAAGGTCTAGTAAAGCAGATGATCTTTTGGTCGCCTCTACACTTCCCCCAAAACACCTACAAACCAATGAAACAGGCAGTAAACAGAACTATAACTTGAAACCTTTTTAATGACAATTATCTCATCTTCCCTATGCACAGATTAGAGAATACCATGGAACAGTGACAACACACTCCTATGGTCACCCAAAAGCCCAAATGGCTGCAAATTCCTTGTAAGTGGCCTTTTCTGCCCATGCCTAGTCATCACTGGACTCGCAAGATCACNCTAGGGGACGAACTGTACCTCAAGTCTAGCCAAAAGTACTAAGTATATTAACTGGGAGACTAGACTGGGTACTAAAATTAACATGGTTTTCTGAATTTGCTGGCTCATCTGTAAGTCTAGGCCACCCTCCCCCTCTTTAAAGACATATTACATATGGTTGATCAGTCCTCACACTGAGTGGTAAAACAAATAAACCAAAGTATTATATATTTGGTTGAAGAAAAGTGCAGTGGGTAGAAATGTTTTCAACACTCTATAACTACTTTTAAAACTGAAAATCATCTAAGAAAACTATTGTCAGTGTATATAAATAAGCCATTTCAAGAAATGTATTCTGGGAAAAGTAAATCGCTGAGCACCTGAGAGGTGTTCAGGGTGGCCAGTTAAGCAACAGTTTAATACATACTTTTCTAATAAAGTAGCAAGCTTTACCACATGATGAGTCCTAGGCACAAGGAAATTTCTCTATGACAGTGGTTCTCAACCTTCCTAATGCTGCACCCTAAAATACAGTTCCTCCTGATGTGCTGACCCCCAACCATAAAATTCTTTTCATTGCTATTTCATAACTGTAATTTTGCTACTGTTATGAATCGTAATGTAAAATCTGTGTTTTCCAATGGTCTCAGGCAACCCCTGTGAAAGGGCCAGTCCACCCTGTGGGGTTGTGACCCATAGGTTGAGAACCAATGCTCTATGCCAATGTACAGCTGTCAAAGTTCATCTTCCTTCTGTGCTGTCCAGTACAGCAGTCATATGGCTATGACTCTAGCAACCTAGTCAGTTCAAACTGATACACATTATAAATATAAAATAATAATACATGCTAGCTTCTGAACATCCAATACCATTTTCAAAAAAACATAAAATATAGCCCTGGTGGTACCACACGCCTTTGATGCCAGCACTGTGCAGGCAGAGGCAGATGCATCTCTGTGACTTGGAGACCTGTCTGATCCATCCATATACTGAGTTCCAAGCCAACCAGAGCCACACTGTGAGACCCTGTCTAAAGTGTGTGTGTGTGTGTGTGTGTGTGTGTGTATACATATGAGTTTGATATTTACTACATGCCAAATATAAATATTTTATATAATGTGCCAAATAAATTAAGATTAATCTCAGCAGTTTCCTCATACTTTTAATACAAGTACTAAAAAATTAAAAACCATCTGTATAGTTCGCATGGTATTTCTTTCTGTTAGACACAATCAGTTTTAGAAAGAAGTGCTGAGAACTTGCTTTGTGCTAGGCAATGCGCCAAATATTTTGCATAATCCTGTCAGGACGCTACAACATCTAGCTTTACCGAACCTTTACCTAACAGACCCGGTCCATTAAAGCAATACAGGATGCAGCTGGGATTCAAAGTTTGGTATTTCTACGAATTAATTCCAAAAGGGAGCTGGTAACCTCTAGGACGGGGCATCTCCCAAATTAGCACAGGAAAATCAAGTGACCAGAGGACAGAGAAGCACCAACCTACACCCTCGGGGCAGTCAACTAAACGTCAGATAGCTAAAGCGTCTAAGAGGCTAGCCCATGGCAAGCTGCTGCAAAGCCAGGACAACGCACGTTCAGAGTGAGATTGGCCAGGACCTGACCGTGGACGACCTGTTGAGCGGTGCAAACACGCCATCGCCCCTAACTTGCCAACACTGCACCCACACACCCGGCCCCATCCCACATACCCCTGGCTGCTCTGGTGTCTCCACCCTGGGACAAGGGGAAGTGAGACGTAAATGTCTCTGCAGGAGGAAGTGAGAAAAAGGACAAGAGAGCAGATGGGACAGGTACCTTAGACCCAAGGTGACTCCAGGTTCTTAACGCCGGATCATCGCCGAGGCCCCACCCGGCTCCCGCGGCTACCAGCGACCCCGAAGGTGCAACTGACCCAACGCTGCGGCGCAACCGACTCAGCTCACCCCAGACTCGCAGCTATGGCAACTTGAACTAGCCGCCCAGGCGCGGCTAGGAGCACTGGACGCGCCGCCGCCGCTTGGCCCTCTGGGATCTGTAGTCCAGCCCACGCTCCAGAGCATAGAGAGATGCAACGATGACAGTAGATAAACTGCAAGTCCCAGCATGCTCTGCGTCTGGCCTCTAGGTTCCTTTCCCGGAAGAAGCTGGATAAGCGGTCTTTACGGACCCAGGGCCCTGCCTTCTCGCCGGGCTCTAGTTTTGTTTTTTTAAAGGGCCAGCAGCCTGTGAAGACGCAAACTCCTGGTAGAAAGTGAGTTCAAATGCTACCTTGGCAGTGTGTGAAATTTTACTCGTTAGGAAANATCAAAGAATAAACAATATCCTGCAGTGAGATGCAAAAATCGCTTTAATGTCTTATTTAAAAAGGCTTAGGACTGGAGGGGTGTAAAGTTTATCAAGTGAAACACTTTCTGGCTGGAGTGGTTGACTAAGATCTTACAGCTCTTCAACAGCAAACTACAAATGCACTATGAGTTCATTACTACTGTGTTACTTCCTCACTAGAACATGAAAGTTCTGCT
>LZPO01087297.1:32834-42852 GCA_001675575.1 Neotoma lepida | reverse complement strand
AAAAAAAAAAGAGCCTAAGATTGCACTGGGAAAGCCCAACTGTATAGACTATGAGATCTACAGTGCTAATTCCATATCCAGTTTCTTGAACAATCACATCAAGTATACTTTTGAACCATATCAAATACCCTGATAGGCTAATCAATGAAGAGGATCTGGAATGGGGATGGCCTGAAAACATGGATATGCTCATCTTAGCTCAGCCCATCCTGAGTGGGTATGAAGAGGAAAGGAAAGACAGATTCCATATAAGCAGCTGTTGGGTAACAGAGAGATTGGCAGATAGAGACAAGACTGGAACAGATGACACAGAAGTGTTTTTCTCGTACCTTGCAAACTCATACCACTGTAAAATAGCAACAGTGGATTGATCATGTCCAGGTTGCAGGAAATTAGATGTCAAATATTTATTTTTACTGTTCTCTCTCTCCCATTTCTGTTTAAGCAAGTTATGTTGCTCTGCATTCAGGGAAAAGAGGGGAGGCAAGACTATAAAAAAAAGAAAAGGGATCCCTTCCTGTCTTCTGAGAATGCATCACAAAGACTCTCAAACAGGACTAGCTGTAGGATTTGTAAAACCCAAAGCAAAATTAAAATGTAAGGCCCTCATTCAAGACTGACTGAAGAGCAAATCAGATGCTCACTGGGTAAAGGTGTTTGATGGGCTAGCCTGGCAGCCTGAGTTCAGTCCCCAGAACCCATGGAAAGGTAAATGGTGAGAACCAACTTCACAAAGTTGTCCTCTGACCTCCACATAGGTGCCATTATACACACCTTAACACACACACACACACACACACACACACACACACCTTAACACACACACACACACACACATACATCATGCGTTCACATACACAATAATAATAAATAAATTTTAAAAAATTTACTGAGAACATGAGTGTAGAAAAGACAAAGCATTAAGCCAAGTACCAGGCCCTTCTGCATGCAGGGCCCTGTTAGGCTGCACATATTACAAACTGATGAAGACAGGCCTTCTACAAAGAAGTCATGATATAACCAAGTAGTGTGGAAGAAAGTACCATAATCCAAAATCAGTTCTCAAAAATAAATAAGATGGGCAGCGGTGGCACATGCCCTAAATCCCAGCACTCAGGAGGCAGAGGCAGGTGGATCTCTGTGAGTTCGAGGCCACCCTGGCTTAAAAGAGAGTTCCAGGACAGCCAGGGCTAGTACACAGAGAAACCCTGTCTCAAAAAATAAATAAATAAATAAATAAATAAATAAATAAATAAATAAATAAATAAATAAATTTATGCCTGGGAAGGCAAGTGTCTTAGTCAAGGATTCTATTGCTGTGCAGAGACACCATGACCACAGCAACTCTTATAATGTGGTGTTGTGGTGGCTCACTTACAGTTCAGAGGTTCAGTCCATTATCATCATGGTGGGACATGGCGGCATGCAGGCAGGCATGGTGCTGGAGAAGCAGCTGAGAGTCCTATATCTTGCAGGCAACAAGAAATGGTCTCAGACACTGAACAGTATCTTGAGCATAGGAAACCTCAAAACTCACCCCCACAATGACACACTTTCTCCAACAAGGCCATACCCACTCCAACAAAGCCTCACCTCCTAATAGTGCCACTCCCTATGAGCTTATGGGGGTCAATTACATTCATACTACCACAGTAAGACACAGAGAAGAAGGGAAATCCTGGAATTAGGGATAGGGTTAAAAAAACAAACCTGAAGGTATAGGAAAAACATCCAAATCCAGAAGGTATCTAACCTCTATATTGGTACCAGGGAAAAATGTCCCTTCAAAACAGCTTATAGTTTGCCCAGACTTTCCACACGAGTAATGCCTACCTACAGCTTTAGACTTCACTTGATTACATTTGGCCACCACAGATGGCCAAGCTCCTTTGCAATATGACATACCAACTACATCATAGGAAATAAAAGTAAAATGTTCAATATCCTAATTTGGTTGGGACTGGATAGAAGAGGAATGAACCCACTGTTCTAACCATCAAAAAATAATCTTAAGTATTGTTGATAATATCTTTTAAGTTTCCACATGAACTACAAGTCTCTAAGAAGAATCAGAGTAAAGGATATAATATTGCCACAATAGTATTGTCCACTCATAAAATTGTAATCCTTAGTCGTTTGCAACATAGAAGCACAGCTCATCCCATAATATTCTTTTCTATCATACATTTATAATTTTAGGTAGTTATGGCAAGTTTGTAACATTGCAATACAAATGCACTGAGGTCAAAATGAGCAACTAATAATGTGTTAAACCATTATAGAGGATTATTAGTGTAGTCAAGCAGCACAGCCTCTGATGCACCTTTTGAAAGGGATAAAACACAAAAGAAATGCAAAATGCCACCTTCTGAATTGTGAACAGTGTTAATGGTTCTTCTAAGATTAAAAAAAAAAACCTTGTATTCTATAACTATTCTCATCTATTTGTTACATTTAAAAGGAATTTTTTGGTGTGTGTTAATGGATACACTTTTCTCGTAATGCACTTTATAACTGATTCATCATCTCATCTGCTTCTTTTTTCTGGTTCAAAATTTATGTTAAGGAAAGAAAATTGCCTTAGTGATTACCATAGTCACTTGCAGAGCAGGCTATTAGGACATGTTATCCTGAAGGCTTGTTCCAATTTGCTGAGTTAAAACTGTTAGGCATGAAAGACTTTACTCCCATTATCATCTCTACACAACCAATTCTATGCTGTCTGAATGTTGGTTTAAAATGTTACAGATTTCAGCACACCACTTCTGCTCCCAGTAAAGACAGAGTCAGGACAACCAAATACACCTTGCCCTCAGAATTAAACAAAGTAACGGACAAAATATATGGGAGGTAGTGGACATCAGACAAAAAATGTAATCTCTGAGAGACAGGCAACAGATGGAGCAAGCCTCAGGATTGCCACATTCAAGAAAGTATCTTAGCTGTGGTGTAAAGAGAAGGAACACAGGCAGCAAGTGCCCACTAGATGCTGTAAATTTGGAAAAGGACTTGAGAGCCTTGGGAAGTGGAGGTATATGGAGTTTTCATGACAAACTAAGAGCAGGAAAAAGCAATGTGGAGAAAAATTGCTGAGAACCACAACAAGTCTCCACAGAATATTCAGAAAACTGTAAACTGCTATACACATGTGAAGAAATTAAAACTAGAGAAAGACATGTCTCCCAAGCTCAGAGGAGGAAACACCTGTTGCTTATCCAGGACCCAGAATAGCAATGATTCCTACCAACCAGACTGAAACACTTAATAATTCAGGGATCATTGACTGGTTGTTCAAAAGAGTCTAAGAACTTGTAAGGGATTAGCCCTAAATTAAATGCCGTTATGGTCACATGTAACAAATATTTTAAAAATAAAATAAAAAAATACCAAATGGTTTTCAAATAATTTAACTGTAGGAGGGCATGAGGTCCATGTGCTCTCTGATAAGCACTAAAGACACCAGAATTGTTAAGCACACAGGCTTTTTTCTTCAATGGAAGAAATTGACACCTGTTCACCCGGCAGGCTGGAGTGGATGTTGTTTGATAACTTGCTCTTCTGTGGAGCCAGCCCTCACCCAAATTCCCCAGACTTCTGAGTCACTAGAACCATCCTAATGAAAGATTGTCCCATGTATTTAGTAAAAGAGTTTGCCTTTATGCCTATTGCAAATCCTTCCTCCCTGGGCCCTTATCCTGAGCATTGTCTCAAAGTCAATAGAACCTAACCTTGCAGAAGAGGTCACAGGTGCTCTGCAAAAGACATGAACTTCGAAAGGGAGTTTCGATGTAGTCATGACTTAAGCTTTGTTGTGATAATTATCAGGAGGAAACTTTTTTCCAAAGTTTTACTGTGTTGAAATATCTTTTTTTTTAGAAAAAAAAATAATAAACTGCTTGGCATCAGACTCCAGAAGTTTGAATCAGCCTGGCTAACCATGCTGAACCAAGTTTCATTCTTGCCTTTCCACAGATCGTTTCACTGCTGGCTATGACAGTCGCAGGGACCCCCGCATTTAACCATATTTAATAATAAATATCAAGANTATTCATGTTGGCTGCAAAACAAACTGCCAAATGCTGTAACATTTACAGTGTCTGCAATCCAAGCAGGTCATGATACAGATGAGGCAGCAGGAAATATCACCTCATTTTAGGAAGAAAAATGAGCTACTCTAGATTGACCGGATACCTGCAAAGACACTATAGTTATCAAGCAAGGATGTTGTATGGGTTGAATTATGCCTCCCAAAAGGTGTCTTCAGTTTCTAATTTGTAGGACTTGTAGATAAGGCCTTACTTGAGATATGGCCTTTACATATATTGAAGGCAAGTTTAGGTCATTCTGGATTGGTCCCCAATCCAAGGATGGATATGCCTAAAAGAAGAGGAAAATTTGAACAGAGGGGCACATGAGGCAAGAGCCTTTTGATGATGGAGGAGAGTCTGGAATGGTTCGAGGCTAGGGATAATGAGGAGCACTGGTGACTCCCCAAAGCTGGAAGAGTCAGGAAGAATCATCCTCCGGAGCTCTAAGGAAGAGTGTGTCCTTGCCCACACCTTGATTGTAGATTTCCAGCCTTACAGACTACAAGAGAATTAATTCATNTCATTTGAAGGCATCGAGAGTGTGGAACTTACTTTGTTATAGCAGGTCTTGGAAACTAGCATAGACATCAAAAGAGTCACTGTGTTGTACAGATTTTATGGAAAAGAGAATTTCTAGAAATGAAAATTGTGGTTTTTGATATGAAACATATACTTTGAGGATTAGTGGCAGATTAAATATTCCAGCAGAATTTTAAAAAATTGAATTTGGAGACAGAGCAGAAGAAATCACTCAAATGAAAAACAGAGAGAAAAAACTTTCAGTCTAACCTTCTCCCAGTTGAACTGTTTTGACATCCAGTGAGACGTTATATTCTTGGGGGAAAAAATGTTTCAATATTTTGTTTGCGGGACTACTCCAGCCGGTTGGAAGTGCAATAATTGGAATCCTAAATGGAAAATAATGAGAAAGGGGAACAGAAAAGACACAAGGGGGGCTGGAGAGATGGCTCAGCAGTTAAGAGCTCTGGCTGCTCTTCCAGAGGGCCCAGGTTCAATTCCCAATATTCACTGTCTGTAATTTCAGTTCCAGGGTATCTGACACCTTCACACCAATGCACATAAAATGAATTTTTAATAAATTATTAAAAAAGAAAAGACATATGGCTGAAAATTTCCAATTTCGATGAAAATCATAACCCCACATATGACGCTTAGTGTCAATTGCCAACTTAATGAAATCTAGAATCATCTGGAGAAAATGCCTCTGGGTATGCCCATGTGAGATTATCTTGACTACTTTAACTGAGGAGGGGGAAACACACCCACTGTAGCCCGAACCATTCCCTGGCTGAGATCCTGGACTGCATAAATGAAAAAAGGGTACTGAGCTCCAGCATAGATCCATCACTCTCTGCTTCCCAATTGTGGATGTAGTGGGGCTGATACTTCAAGTTCCTGCTGGCATGACTTCTCCGTCCTCGTGGCTCTACCCTTGAACTGTGAGCCAGAATAAACTCTTTCTCCATCAAATTATTTTTGCCAGGGTATTTCATGTTGATGAACGACAGGAAAATTAAACATCACACTCCTCATCGAAGAAGTTTCTTTTTGTAACCCGTGGAGAACATTACAGAAATCCACAATTAGCCAAAATGCAGAGAACAAATAACCATTGAGTACCAAACCCTAAAGGATGCGTCTACAATACAACCCCTATAACTATAGCTTAAGGAACTCTCACTGTGAGAGAGGGAAGTGGAAAGATTGTAAGCACCAGAGGACCAGGATGTCTTCTGAGACATAGTGTCTTCTATATACGACAGGAAAGCTGCACCCTTGAATCTCAACAATATGGTCACTAAACAAAACCTGCACAATGACAACACCAGTTGACATGCCAATGTGGATGGACCATAATATGGAATCTATGAACTGAAAATACACTGCCTTGGGAACACTGATGAAATTGACAAAGCTCTGAATATGTCAATGGGAAAAACAGAATAAAGACACAGAATGGCAATATCAGGTATGAAAGGGTAAACAGAACAGATTATTCGTGTTTATATAAATGTATAGAGATAATACTGTAATCAGCTTGATGGCCATGGATTCAGTAATAGATAACAAATCCTTTATAAAATGAAAACTACCAAACTGCCTCAAAGAGAATGAAAGAACCTGAATAACATTACACTTGTTTTTAGAAGTTAAGTTTATAGTGAAAAACTCAACCTTTAATTGGTTTCACTGGTAAATTCTACCAGATAAAAACAAAATATTAAATTGTATACAAACTCTAATGGAAATTTCGACCGGAAGAAATATTTCTCAATTCAGTCTGTGATGAAAGGATCAATTACTGAGAATAATACTATTCAAAAGAAACCAAAGAAAAGAGTAAGAGACCGCCTTTCCTTAGGAACATCTACACAAAACTCTCAAACAGAATTTCAGTACAGTTACTGTGAGAATACGTCCAGAACAGTCAAAGGGCATTTATCTCTGGGTTTAAGATGGATTCAACATTCAAAACGCAAGAACTATAATTCTTCACATTTACAAATTGCCATTGGACCAACACTATGAAGACTGAGAACAATTTCACTTTCCAGACAAATCTCTGGGTGTCTGTTTGAAGTCAGCCTCTCTTTCAAGATTTCAGTCCTTTGGGGTCTCATATAGCCTATGTGACCTAGAACTTGCTGTATAGCCAAGGACCTTGGTCCTCCTGCCTCTGACTCCCACATGCTGGGATTACAGAAGTATACCACCACACTAAGTTTATCCTCTGCTGGGTTTGGAACCTTGAGCATGCTAGGAATCTTGAGCATGCTAGGCAAGTATGCTACCAACTGAGCTACATCCCCAGCCCTAACGCCATGTACATGAATGGTCACATACAAATANATGATTTTTTGAATTTGGTTTCTTGCACTTACCATTCACATTCAAGATTTTTATGTGATGTGTAAACTAATGTTGGATTCATTTTACTGTGGAAAGGCATCTGTGCATTCGCTATCTTCTTAAAGGACATGTGGGGTTGTTTATACTTTGGGGTGACTATCAATAAAGTTTCTATAAACACTGGAGTGCATGTATCTTAAGCGTACAGTTCAATGAATCTTAATATTTACGTTGACCTCCAGCCTATTATTAATCTTGAATTTTCAGAGTCTTCTCTCTCAATGTCAACTTTGATTCCCAGCACCCTAGCCTTTCCATCCTGTTTTAGAGTTACATACAAAAGAAACCTTGTAGCGTATCAGGAGTTAATATTCCTTTTGTTCCTAGAAGAATTAGAAAGCAAATATACTTTCAAGAAGAAAGTTGACCCCATCTAGTTTTCATTTATAATTAATATTTTTGATTAGTGTGCGAAGAATGATGTGACACTTAAATGTTCTTTTTACTCTCGTTTTCTGGAGAAGATGAAGGAGAATGAAAGCACAATTTCTAGATTTCTAAGCAGACTCCCTTCCTTTGGCAAAACGAGATCGTCACCACGAGGCAACGGGACCTGCACGCGCAGTTCCCAGTTATCCACAGCAGATGGCCCCAGAGCCCAGTGCCTGACTTCGCGGAGTTGCTCGTTTCGGTGAGATTGGTGTCAGCGGTTTAGTGGCTCCAGCTTAAGAGCCACCAGGGCGCGCGACAGTCCCTGCCTACTCCAGCTTGGAAAGCATCGAGGATCCTCCCAGAGTGTCACATTCCCCTTCGGCTGCACCCTGAGGTGGCCCCGGCTGTGTTGTGGGCTCCAATTCTCAGCAAAAGTGACTTTAACCTGGAGAAGCCGAAGTTCTGGGGGACATTAGAGTATTCCACAACTCCTCCGTGGTGATATTAGATGAAACCCATTTGGGTGGGTCTCCGGTCGCCACAGCTCTTAAAGGCTGCTCAGCAAAAAAAGGTGGCTCCAGGAGTTGGGAGACAGGGGAAGAAGAAGGCGCGTCTATGAGGCTTGAGCAAAAACTAATGGGACAGAGTACAGCTCAGGGACCAAGGTTGGGTGTCTCGGAACAGAAAGAATTGCAAGGCTGATCGAGTGCGGCAAGCTGACTTGTTTGGATGGAGAGTTGCCTAGGCAAGCGGAGTACTTGAAAGCCTCTCCAGCGTGCTTTCCAGCGATGAGGTCACAGCCCCTCCGAGCCTTCCTCCTCCCTCCCGTCCCTCCCGCTCCCCGGTCTCCTCCAGCGTCAGGCGCTGGGCACTGAGAATGAGGCGACAGGGCGCAACGATGAAGTAGCGCAGGAGGTCGGTCCCTTGGAAAATGAGGCCAGGGTACCTGCTGCAGCTTGCGCTGCTGCTCGCCCTGCCCAGGAGCCTGTGGGGCAGAGGGTGTGCGTCTCCACCCTGCGAGTGCCACCAGGAGGACGACTTCAGAGTCACCTGCAAGGAACTCCACCGCATCCCCAGCCTACCACCCAGCACCCAGACTCTGTGAGTAGCCAAGGCCAAGGCCCCTGCACAGAAATTCATGGTGTGTGGTGGGATGCCCGGGCATCTGGTCAGTCCCTGTACAAACTCAGTCGCACAGACTTGGGAAGGTCGTCTGTGCTGCTGACACAGGGAAACAGAACCCTTAACAAAACTTTGGTACAAGATGACAACTGGAGTTGTGCTTTCTCAAGAGTTACTAGTTTGTCTACATTTTGCCAACTCCTAGCGCCGGTTGGTTTAGTTTCACTTCAGGTGATAGTAAGACATAAAACAACTTAAGAACTAACTTTAAAACATGATCTTAGATAATAAAANTGCTCCTCTCCCGCAATTCCCCTTTCAGTCTCCCTAAGTGAGAAATTACCTTAGCCATTTGACTTATTATCAAATAATAGTTAAAAACTTTATCAGAGATGGGCATAGCCGCTCTTNCCTTTAATCTCAGCAGTCAGGAGGCAAAAGCAGGTGGATCTCTGTGAGTTCTGGGCCACCCTGGTCTACAGAGTGAGTTCCAGGACAGCCATGGCTGTGTAAAGAGATTCTGTCTCAAAAAAAAAAACTTAATCAGGAGCCTATTTATAAATGTACCCTTGAACCTGTCAGAACAAAGAAGAGTTCCAGAGGAAATGGGAGGGCAGTAAGAAAAGGGAGTGGGAGAGAAAGGAACTTCATATGTATATATGAAATTATAAATGAGTAAATTAAAATTATTTTAAAATAATAAAAAGTACAGTGTGCCCTTCATCCAATATGTATATATCCTAACTGTGAACTGTCCAACCTGTACCATCACTTAGCACATCCAGAATTTCTTTTGAATATACATGGGGAAAGAGATGAAATTTCATAAAGCACATTTTCATCTTCGTGCTAGATGTTAGGTTCTTAACCAACATTTAAATCAGTGATCCCTAAAACAGATTGNTTAAAAATACCACAGAAAGAACCGTGAGACAGAGGGGCTGCTTACCCCCAGAGGATGTGCAGATAGATGAAAAGCAAACCTACTTCAAGATTTTTCTCAAGAATTTATCTTANAGGAGCAGTCCTCAGGAGATGACTGCCTCACAGGTTCATGTTTCTGTACTCTGGTCCGTTAGCCGAAACTCAGCCATCCACCCTTGCTTCTTATTTCCCGTGGATGTGTTAACTGCAATAACTTCTGAGTAGCATTTCATTCTCCACGATGTCTTTATGGAATAAAACACATCCTTACCACAGTGATGAAAACCCTTTCATGAGATGTGTATAAGAGACAGTGGATGTGTTAACTGCAATAACTTCTGAGTAGCATTTCATTCTCCACGATGTCTTTATGGAATAAAACACATCCTTACCACAGTGATGAAAACCCTTTCATGGGTTCAGATAGTCTCTAAAATAGAACTCTTGTACAAACTTCAAAATCCATAAGGACAACCTCACTGCCCTTAGGTCATCTGTTTGTATGCTTATCCAAGCAGGCTGAATACCTCTAACACAGGGACCCTGTGGTGCAACCTCAAATTCCAAACCAGGCAGCTCAT
>LZPO01087297.1:9416-25911 GCA_001675575.1 Neotoma lepida | reverse complement strand
TGTGTAGGCATAGGTATAGATGTGAGTATGTGTGTGCACACATGGAGGAGGCAAGAGTGACTTCTTGAGTTACTCTCTATTTTTTGAGATAGAATCTCTCACTGAAGCTGCAGCTCACCAATTCCACTCAATTAGCCTGACTGATCAGAAAGCTCCAGAAACATCCCCCTCCCCTCCATATCCACCTCCCCAGAAATGAGATTATAGCTGTATGCCCCTATGCCCAGCTTTTTGTGTCAGTGCTTTGTACCATAGTTCTTTACCAACTAAACCGGCATCCCAGCCCCCACTTTTAATAATTTTTAACTACAGCAAGAGCTAAATGTCCTTTTCTCTCCTGTCTTTAAAACTCACCACTAGCATGTTTTCTTTTGTTCAATTATGTGTGCTTTGTCAACTCTGGACTAGACTCGTGCTATGTTTTCATAAACACATAAACACATAAAATGCCTCACTTACTGCTCAGCGGCTCTGTAAGGTTGGTGTTTGACTCTAAGTTACACTTTTAAAATAAGACCTAGAAATACCATCTTTCTTCCCTGTTATGTTGTCACCAGTGAGAACATGTTAATCCCACTGGACAAGAATAAGAGCATTACCACAATGTTTAAGCAAAATTTGAAGTAAGATTTATTAAATACTGGCTAGGACGATGGACACTGGCAAGATCCATATCTGAGATTCTGAGTATGACATTGAAATACATTAGAGGCTTATAAAGGCAAAACCCACAAGGCTACGTATTTCCCACCTTCATCCAGTCAGGAGCAAGCATAGATCCTGAGGTACTTCCTGCCTACGTATGAGCAAGCACTTCCTGTGCAGTTGGGGCAACCAAGCTTGTTTACAGAAGCGAAAACACATGGCTTGTGATCTTACATGAATGCATCCAGCATTCCAGGAATTATCTATCCTTGGGCAAGTGGGGCTTACAGGTTAGAGGAATTTTTGTTTTGTAGATCTCTTAAGCACATTAATTTAAACTTAAAATACAACTTTAGCCATCACAAAAGTAAGAATTCAAGCACAGACCTCCTGTTATGAATTCAAGGCTCTCTCTACTCAAAACCTATCTTCCCAAACAGAGTTTGTTCTCTCCCTGCCTCTCTCTCCCTGCTTCTCCCTCCCTCCCTCTCTCTCTCTCTCTCTCTCTCTCTCTCTCTCTCACACTCACCTCCTCTCCCCTCTTCACCAACTTTGTCTTCCTCCTGCTCTAAACTATAAAATGCACACCACAATCACTCTGAAATTTGCTAGGTAACAGCATTTGTTATCTTTGCAATACTCTCTGATCATCACCTCTATCTAGCCTCAGCTATTTTTCTAGCATCACAAAAGGAGATCCTGTGCTAATTAAACAGGCATTCGACAGCCCCTGCCCCTCTCAGTCCTTGGCAACTGCTAATTGGCTGTCTTCTCTAGGGTTTTACCTCCCTTCAAGACTTTTTCTATAAATAGATGTTAAGGATACACGCCTTTTTGTGCCTTGCTTCTTTTACTGAGAGTATCATCACACTATAGAAATGGAGTGTGAGTGATTAAGCAAGTGGCCTCATGGAGAATTGGGTATAAACAGACCAATCTAAAGATTGCAAGACTTTCCAGNCCCCTTTGATTTTTAACACACTAGTATAGAGAACATCGCCCAATCTATGTCTCAGTACCTTACCTTAGATAAAAAAATAAATAAATAAATCAACACTGAATATTTACACGTGTTTTCAGGAGCATAAGCAGCAAACTGTTTTCCAGTACCAAAAAAGTCTTGAGTGCCATCTTGCNAAGGGCAGTATTTTTAGCCACTTGGCTGAAGAATGGTGTACATTTGTTGCTTCTGAGCTTCGTGGTGATGTTAGGCAAGGAGATGATATAAGAGGAAGGCATATGCCATGGTCTGTAATTCTTTAATGAGTCAATATTTAAGCAAAAGGCTTTTTTCTGTTATAGAGAAACCGAGAAATAACTCAAGTGATCTACCACTTCTACTGGGTTTTTCTATAATAGTTTCGGCTTCTATACCTCATGTTATATCTCTATTAAATGTTTAGCCAATATGCCACGAAAGGAATTATACTAAGAATTTTGTTTTATTTATTACTTTTCAGATTTATTTATTTTATGTGTATGTGCATTTTGCTTGTATGTATGTGTGTGCACCGTGTGTATGCTTGGTGCCCACATAGTCAGAAGAGGGCTTTGGGTCCCCTGAAATTGGAGTAATAGGTGGCTATGAACTGCTTTGTGGGTGCTGGGCATTGAACTTGGGTCCTCTGGAAGAGCAACAAGTCCTCCCAACCACCGAGTCATCTCTCCAGCCCCCTCGCTAAGAATCTTTAAAAATTTAAACAAAAGAAATATGTTGCTCTTCCTCTTACTTTCTTTTGTATATTTGTTTTGTTTTGTTTTGTTTTGTTTTAGTGTTTGAGATAAGATCTCACCATGTTACACTAGTCAGACTCAATCTCAGTATTCGAACCAACCTAGTCTCTAACTCACAAAGATCTGCTTGCTTCTGCCTCTCTAGTGCTAGGATCAAAAGGGTGTGACACCACATCTGGCCACGATCAGTGCTTTTATCCCAGCCATTTTCCCCTGAAATCCTTTGCTCTTAAAGGCAGAAGATGTAAGATCAATTTCTCAACTCCCACAGTTTACTTGGATGTTTACTTCACAGGATAAACTTAGCAGGAAGACTTCTGAGATCTGCCATACCCTCCCGTCAGGTGGTTATAAGGAGTGCGACACTGGTAGCAAGTGTCCCTCATATTACTATTTAAATACAAAATGCCCCACATGTGTTGAATTCCTGGCCCCTAGATGGTAGTACTATTTTGGCACTTTGGGAAAAGTTGGAAAGTGGGTCCTGCTGGCGCAAGTCAGTCATTGGAGGTGTGTCCTTGGGGAGAGTGTCTTGCTATATTTCTTTCCTATAATCTTTTTCTGCTTCTGTTCACCGGGAGCTAAAAATGCTCTTCTATGTTGCATACTCTTGCCATGGTATTCTTTTGGCTCAAGTGGGTGGGACCAAGCAACCGTGGACTTGCACCTTCTGTAATCATAAGATGAAATAAATCTTTATTTTCAGATCTTCTCCTGGTATTTTGTCACAGTGATGAGAAAAGCAACTTGGTCCCCAGCTGGTGATGCTAGTTTGGAAAGTTCTGGGATCTTTAGGAGGTGGTACTTATCTGGAGGAAGACACTGGAGGCATGCCTCTCAAGGTTATACCTGCCCCTGGTCTGTTCTTTTCTCTTTGCTTCCTTTCCACCAGGACAACAACCCCCTCTTCCCCAGGATCCTGTTGCCATAATATTCTGCTTCACTGCAAACCCAGAATCAACAGAGTCAAGGACTGTGGGCTGAGACCTCTGAACCTGTGAACCAGAATCTGGCCTTCCCCATTATATACTTTACATCAGATATTTTGTTATGTCACTAAGAAAGGAAACTGGATTACCTAGAACATGCCTTGGTTACAGGTTAACTGTTATCCCTAACAGTGTCAAGTCTGAGAGACTGTGCCATCCAGTCTCATGTAAAGAATATTTTATCAGTTTGTAGAGGGCAAGCTTCTGTGCAGAGACCACTCAGCATCCACCTTGCATCAGGGCTGTGCCACTTCATTAAGAAAGCATTTGTCCACCTTGCAAAGGAGGATTTATAAAGATTTACAGGAATGAGTTTCCCCTTTCAAAGATAATCATTCCAAGGAGTTGCCATCAGCAGGGGATAGTGATTGAAATTATAATTTGAGGGTCTCAGTCCTAATAGAAACTGTAAATCTNTAAGAATTTGTCTGCTCTGTGTCAGCATTTGGATAACAAGCCTGTTAGTATTTCCAGACTCTCCAGATGCCCGTATTTAATGCTTGGCTGGCCTTCTTATGTAGCATAACCAAATAGACATTTCACAACCACCCTCGATCCTTTCACTCTAAAACAACACAACCAGAAGCTCCAAAATGTGTTCCATGAAGCATGAAAGAATTCATTAAGGCTCTGTCTGATTCAGTTCTGTGTAACAACACAAGGTCTGATGTTCTTATAAGGGTTCCTCGTGGCACTTTACAGAGACCAAAACAGGGTAGCTTGTGGAAGCTATGGCTGCTATATTTTCATATTATATATTTATATATTATATATATTTTATATTATATCTGACACCTTCATTATTAAAGCAGCAAAATGGGAAAGGAAAACTATCACACATAAATCTATGTTATCTAGAAGTCATGGTGATGAGCAGAGCACTGGTTTCCCACCTAATAGCATAAGTTATTCTAGGAACGTATGAAAGTGTTACCCATGAGATGGCTAGGGCCAGTCTGCCCTTCCCAAATAGATATTATGGGCAGATGAGGAGATGTTCTTCCAAGGGCTGGCAATTATGAGCCCTTGAGTGCCCATGACCTGGTGGCTGGATTGGCAGACCTAAAGACTTCCTAGCTACAAACCCAAATATCTAGGGGCTGACAGCTGCAGGTTTGAGGAGGTGTAGGCACTCAAGTTGAAGGCTTATTGCTCTCGGCCTTAACTAACTGCATATCCCCCACCCCACTCACTGCCACCACCACATACACATTTAGCAGCTAGTATAATCGGTTTCCAGAAGCACAGAGCTAGCAGACAGCAGCTAGCAGAGTCAGGTGTCACTTGCTTATGTTACAGCTTTAACCAGGTTTCAGGCACCAGGACCCTAAGCCCTAGAGTGTTAGCTCTTAAGAATGGTTAGTGTTANAGTTCTNGGGCCAAGNATGTCTGAGGCTCTTGTCCTTCAGGGTTTATAGCTCACTGAATCTCTTTCAGTGACCGAGGCCCTCAGTGTCTCTGCTNNTTCTTCACAGCCCTCTGTTTTTGTTTTTGTTTTTTTCTTTTCCTGCAGCCTCANCTTTCTCCCTCCTGTGCTTTCTTTCCACTTCCACAGCTCTTGTGGTCCCTGCTACCTCTTCTGGCTATTGTTTCTCTCCTGCCTGCTCACCATACTTCAGCTGCCCTCACCTTATTGCTGCTATGTTTGAAGTTCTTAGGGTCAGAGCCTGGGCCCTCACAACCCTAACATGCTAGGCTCACCTACCCACTCAAAATACACCGGTTAATTTATAAGCAACTAGTAGTGAAGAGAGAAGAAAGGATTTATTTGGTACAACCAGAGTGAAAGAAAAACAAAGATGTCTGTCCAGTGGCCTCTCAAGTCCACATTTCAGGTTCTAATATGAGGCTTAAGCTTAAATAGATAGCAAGAGGNGGGCTGGAGAGATGGCTTTGTGGTTAAGAGCTCTGGCTGCTCTTCCAAGGACAAGGGCACAATTCCCAGCACCCAAATGAAGGCTCACTAAAGTCTGTAACTCTAGTTCCAAGGGATCTGATGCCCTCTTCTGGCCTCTGCAGGCACTACACACACAAGCAGGCAAAACATTTATACATACACAAATGTGTAAATAAAGATTTTAAAAAAGAAAGGAAAGAAGGAAGGAGGAATAAATNAATAACTGGTAGAGGCAGTCCTGGCCAAGGTGTGGTCCTGTCCATCATTGACTCATCAGTATCAGCTCCAGTCTCTCCTGCAAGGTGTTCTGACAAGTAGTTAGAGCTGCAAAAAAATCTTTTCTTGATGGCAGTGTCTCTTCTTGCTAGCACTAGAGTTTCAGTCTTTTCCTTCTCCCAGCTAGAGATTCCTGGGGAAATTCCAACTCCTTGGAATTTGTTGCTTCATTAGTCTGATTGTCAAATGGAAGGGCTCAAGTGTCTCCGAAATCTTCATTCTTACCAGCATGTTTACACTGCCACTGTGGCCACTGTCACTAACCCACTGCCACTTCTATAGTCCTCTGTGTTACCTGGCCATTCTGTTTTACTAATGCCGAGGATCAAGAGTGGACAAGAAAAGGTCATTCTGGGGAAGCCTTTTATTGTGCCTAATGTTGCAACACCAGGGGGCAGTGCAAGAGGCTGTCTCTCAGCTGACTCAAACATTGAGCTCAGCAGCCTGTTTCTGGAGCCAGAAGGGAGTGTGGCAAGGGTGTTTACACCAACTACAGGAGATCTACATGTTCATGAAGGACTATGTTTATATCAGTCACAGCACAATCCCTCATGCAAATGAAGTAGTGTCTTTGCAGAAACTGAGGTCTTCTGCTGGGCCACCAGGAGAAGTACTCTTCCCCCTTTGCCTGGGTGAAAATGATGACAGAGTGATTTGTGTTGACCCAAAAGACTGGTACAAGATGCTTAAAACAACCATGGCTGCAATGTAGCTTCCTCGGGTTATCCCCAGCTTTCAAAGCAATCAGGTCAGTATGAGGAGGGGCACTCCTATGAGTTGCTTGACCATCGTCCCTCAATTCAAGTCAGCAGGGACATGAGTGAGGGAATGGTCTAANAGCTGCNAATCATTCCAGCCTTGAACATTATAACTTACTTAAAGAAAACTGCACATTTAAGAGGGTCCTAACAATAANGGCTTATTATTAACAGTGACATAGCTATATTTAACACGGCTCTAACAATGTTTAACTCTTGCCTCATTGCCCCAGGGAGTAGTGGGTGGCCCCTGTAATCTATCTCAAAAGGTAATTTATATACAGTTTTAATAGCAATAGAGATTATAAATCAGAAAAACTTTAATAGGTNACAAACCTTTTACCAAGCATTGAACCCTGCTGTGGCTGACCTTTGGTATCTGTTAAATGAAAACTGTAAAGTGGTTCTGGCCTTCAAAGGAATCCTTCAATGTTCAGGATGCTTTTTACTCATCAAAGATGTGAAGTCATAATTCGATAAATATTTNGTTGTCTCCTGGCTGACCAAAAGAGTGACCCAAACAGCTAAAGACTGATTTTGAGAGATTTTGAGACTATAGAAGGTGAAAAAGGCAAGAAAAAAACCAGATGTTTGACTTAAAAGCCCCCAAGTTCATCTCTTCCTCCTCTACCATTGTAACAATATGCCCACCAATTTCACTCCTCTGTCCTCTTCCCNTTCACATGCTCACAAGGAATTTTTTGCAGGTTGTTTTCTTGGTGCTTTTATTTCCCACTCACCCCTTACACAGTATGATCTGTGTCTTGTCCCTGTTACTCAACTCAAAAAGTTCTTGCTAAAGTTACTGCAATAATTGTTGCAAAACCCAATGAACACTTTTAGACTCTTTCCCAGTCTGAATGTTTGGTGGCTTTGTCCTGCTAGTGGCTTCCCTTGGTTTCATCCCCATCATTCCTCTTGAGTGCCGGGCACCTTGGTGGGGTTTTCTAATCAGCACAGGAGGCAGAGCTGCTGGTGTACAATGAAGAACATNGTGAATTGCTTCACTGTGCCAACTGCACTCTTGCAGCTATACAGTAAGCAGACTCCAACAGAACGTTCATCTTGATGACCGCCATAGTCCTCTATAGNGATCAAATTCTTTGCATACATTTGAGAAAGGTTGTCCAGGATACCAATGGTTTTCTCTTCCCTCGGGGAATCTTAGAGNGTGACTGGNGAGGGGAAACTCTAACTTGCTGCTGCAATTAGTTCTAAGGCCACGATTAGTAGTTATCACCTCTTTCACAACGNTCATCCTAAACTTCCCTCATTTTCCACCTTTCCTGGTTGTGAAATGATCTGGTGATATGGTCAAGGCACTCATTGCCGGGGGTTCTGCAGCCACAATTAATATATGCTATTTAAGCTGGGACCATTGCAGTTGTCTGTTTGTAGTCAGGTATAGTGACGTGCCAAGTGGATCTTCTGAGTTCCAACATATTCCTCTCTGCTCTAACAGTGAAGCAGCAGCCTGTTGCTTCCTCCTTAGAGTCTGTTATTCCCCATAAGAAGTCAACTACTATAGTCTCTGGGCTCTGCATACAAGATGTCTGAAATGTCCAGATCACAGTCATAATCCATAATTCCCTGTGGAGCCTGGAATAATAGGAATAGAGAGCACAGGTTCCTCCAGTGCATTGTTGGATATATTGGCCAGCGTCAGCATTCAGCCCTTTGATTCCTGTATTCATATTTATTCTAATGGAGAAACAACACCCACATCAAAGGCTGTGATTTAGTGAGTAGCCCACACAACGGTACCCCAACATGGAACACTGCTACCTACAAATTGGCACATCAGTTTTGCCTTTGATCTTCTGCATTGTATGATACTCGCTAGAAGCAGAGAAGATCCAGACTACAAGATCACTCCTTTATCTTCTGTAAAGTGCATCTCACAGTTGGCTGCTGAGTTTAGGATATTCCATGACTATGGTTCAGATTCAGATTCAGAAATCTCCCCAGACACGGATGTTCCATAAGGGTCTATGAGGAAGAGAAANAGTTACCTAGAATAGCATTTACACCATGGTGGCAAAACACTGTCTCTTCAAAAAAAAAAAAAAAAGACTGTAATCTACTTGGGGGTAGAGCCACACTGATCTCTGCTGCTAAGAGACTTGACATCAGTGATTGGCACAGCTTGACCACCTCTAAGTGGGAAAGCATACTGTAGCAAATTTATTGCCTCTTTGTCTGTCATTATGTCAATGTCTTAATTAGATTAACTCTGCCAATGAGAAAGATTGGCAAATGACAGCTTGCTATGGCACCCTTCATTGGCTGTTCAATGCTTTTTCTATAGTGGCTGCTTTTGGATATTGGTTAAAATANGATACAAGGGGGCTGGAGAGGTGGATCAGTGGTTAAGAGCACTGGCTGCTCTTCCAAAGGACCGGGTTCAATCCCCATAGCTGATACAACTCTCTCAGTAGCTGCATAAAGGTAGAAGAAAAGAAGCAATACCACAAAGTTTCTGCTGCACCAGAGGACCCAAGTTNAGCTCCCAAGACAGGCTCCCAACCACCTGGACCTCTATCTCCAGAGAATCTGACACCCTCTACTGGCCTCTGGGGATACATGCACACANGTGGCATGCACTCACACAGACACATAGACAGACAGAAGATAAAAATGAAAATAAAGAAAACTTAAACAAACCTCAAATCTCAAAGTAGAGTTTTTACTGAACGTAATTGCTTTCACACCCTCACAAAGTCAAAACCTAATGTCGCCACGTGTAATTGTTGAATGCNTCACTTCAGAAGGTGAGCAATAATTTCAGAGNCTTCCTGAAAGTTCAATTATCNGTCTATTAGGGGCCCCATCACTCAGGTACTTCCAGCTTCTCCTTNTGATNGAATTCTTTCTTCTCTGTGTGTTTTCTCAAGTACACGTTTTCCTCAGAGCAATAAGACCTCCCTTTGCCCTTCTAATAANGTCACTCCACCTCTTCTTCAGTCCAGCGGTTTGAGTTCACAGTTTCCTCAGCTGTAAGTTCCCTTAAGTCAAACAGAGCAGCCCTAACCTTCCCAGGTGCCATTTCCAAAGCAATACTGGTTGCACATAAAGGGATTTGTTGTAACACTTTGGCTCTTGCTTNCTGTCTGTGTTCATNATTGCTAGTTGTCCTGATTTTTCTTTTTCCTGGTGAGCTTTGAGTCTTGCTTTTTCTCTATACAGGCCTTGGAAATCGGCTCTGTTGTCTTCTATTAGTTGCATCTTAACTCTGCTTCAAGTCTTGTGTGACATCCCCACATCTTTTCAGAATACAAAAAAATAAAGTATAATTNCATCCCATGCTTTTATTTGACAGGACTTGAAATTCCTCCACCAGGTTTCTGAACTCTGGAAGCTCTGGGAGCTCTCTATTGCCCCCTGCTGGAAAGTGGCAGACTAGCATTTGGATTATTTTAGATTACTGGGGAAACATTGCTACTTGATGTAATTACCCTTCAGGGTCTCCCTGTAGTCTCACCTCTCATGGCTACTGTTTCTTCATCGTCTATGCATTTATCATCTGTGTTTAGAATGACTTCTGAAGATCCCATACTTCTACCAAAACTTGTGATTCCATGGATATTAGGGGTTTTTGGTTGTTTGTTTTGTTTGGGTTTTGGGTTTTTGGTTTTGGTTTGGTTTTTTATTTTAGGGATTGTGTGTGTGTGTGTGTGTGTGTGTGTGTGTGTGTGTGTTTTCTAGGTTACTAATTACTGTTATTCAAAACTGCTGTTCTTCTTACTCGTTTACTCATGGGACAACTATTATAAAGACTAAAAGTTAGTTCAGAAGTTATCTGCTCTAAGGGCTTTCAAATCTGTCATTTTAAGATTTGCTGGAGAATTTATTTGAAATGATGCCTGGTATATACTCTTGAAC
Source organism: Neotoma lepida (assembly GCA_001675575.1). Lineage (NCBI taxonomy): Eukaryota > Metazoa > Chordata > Mammalia > Rodentia > Cricetidae > Neotoma > Neotoma lepida. The sequence goes on along the minus strand of LZPO01087297.1, from coordinate 15,730 downwards.
ATTCTCATATTGTGTGTCTGAGATGTGTTATAAATCTGCGGGTTGGAGAGACAGCTCAGAGTTAACTGTGAATGCTGCTCTTACAGAGGACAAAAGGTCAATTCCCAGCATCTGTACAGGGCAGATAACAACTGCCTGTTACTCCAGTTCCAAGGAATCCAACATCTCTGGTCTCCTGCACTCATGTGCACATCCCACATCCCCCAACACACATAATCAAAAATTAAGCATTTTTTAAAAGAAGCTCTAAATCTGTATTTTAACATATTCATATTTATACAATCAGGTAAAACATGCACTTGGTAAAAATTTAAATACTACTAAGGGGGAAATGCTGAATGTCAGAAATGGGGGCAGAAATAGATCTCTTTAGGNTCATCATTGGCGGCCTGGGGTGTCCCCTTAATCTTTTAGCACAATGACTGGGGGATATCCCGGATTCCTGGCTTTGAAAAGAATTGGGTGTAGCCAGTTTGAAGCAGAATTGAAGGTTTTCCTAAAGATCATTTAAATAGACTTTAAGCACAAGGCTGAAGAGAAAGAGAGCTGTTCAGAAATAAAGACATATCCAAATGTTGCTGTGTGCTTCTCAAGAGTAAGTAGGGGAAAGATACGCTCACCTGTGGGCATGGGCTCCTCAGGGTCAGCCACTTAACTGTGGTAGCATTAGCCATACTCACCATGTTGATGGTTCTCCACTTACGTCTCAAAATGTTGCTAAGAAACTTTTTTTCCTTTTCTTTCTGGACAAGTGGGAGTAAAGTCGTTCCAGAGATACCCTGGTTGGAATAATAATGGTACAAGCTGAACCCAGTAGCTGTTAGGGTTGCATACGAATTTAGTATTTATCCTTTCTCTTTAAAGGGGTTTCAGATAAGATCCCCAGAAAACTGCAGGTTGGTAACTGGGAAGGGAGAAAGGCATCAAGGAGTTGTAAATTGTGCCGGTATTCTTACTTCCCTGCTAGGTAGAGTCTTCAACCAGACTCCGGGTGAGATGTTCCTTGTTCCCTTTNCTTTCCCTNTCTTTCTCCTCCTGCCTCAGTAAAGACTAAGTCTCTCCCCCTGTGGTTCTAAACAGCCTCTGGCGAAGCATCCTCTCTTCAGATTCTAGGGGATCTATACAGACAAGAANTCAATGCTTTTGGAAATCTTTCCACTGATCTTATCGACCTGGTCTATGTGGTGCCTCTGGTCAGATTCAATTTTCCTAAGGTTCTTTCTTCTCTTGACATGGTTTATGCTCATTGTCCAGCATCCCTGCTAATCTTGATGCTTCCTTGTTGGCTCATGACTCTACCAACATGGGCATCATCTAAAGGCATTCCTCTTGACTTTTCTATCTATATTTTCTTCCTTGGCAATTCTCCCAGACCTCCAAGCTGCTTGAATAATATTCTCCACCTCTCGNAAGATTTCAACCTAGCCACAGCATTTCTCTACTTGTTAGATATTTTTGCCTGGTTGGCTGGGAGTGCCCGAAATTCACTATCCAAAACAAATTCATTTTTCAATCTATATCAAATCTACTTATCTGTGTCTCTTCCCTGCCATTTTTAAGTCTCCCACCATCAATTCTGCCCCCGAAGGATCCCACTTCCATTTCATCTGGGTTTTCTTCACCAGAGTTTCTCACATCCATGTCATTCAGGATTTCCACTCCCTGCTCACTGCACCTGAGCCCCATGAGGGCTTCTTGAGATACTGTATCACTGTCTATGTTCTCAGTACCTTACTCACTCTCTGATACATAGTACAAACTCTAAAACGGTCTGAGTCAGTAGATACAGACTGAAAGTTAGATTTTTTTTTAACAAGGTGGTCAATGTCTTCCATTTCTACTTTGTCAACATCTTTCATATAGGCACCTTCATCTACTTCTTGCTTGAGCCAAACTGAAATATTCCCGACTCTCTTCAGTGTACATCTACTTTGAGTGGGGGTAGGAGGGATTGTTTTTCTTCCTGTTTGAAATGCCCATAGCTGTCCATTACACTCTTACAAGTGCTTCCAGGCTTGGAAGGCTTACAAATCCTTCACAAAGAACTCTNCCCAAATCCCAAAGGCTCTGGGTTCCCATAGAATTTGAATTAGCACCTCTCTTACAGAACTGCTTACAATCTTCTACAGGACTAAATTTATTAATTTATTAAATAGTAGGGATTTGTTGTGGAAGGAATTTAGAGTTTATCTAAGACTACTCTATACTTAGTGGCTAAAAACTAAATATCAGTCAGGCTTAGGCAATTCTCCTGAATCCCTTTCCAGGGCAACACTATTTGTGCAAATGTCTTACCTTTTCTTGTAAAGTATAAGGACTGGGGTTGAATTTTACTCAGCTCTGCTTCCTTCACAGTATCCAATGTAATCCCTTTCATAGAGCATATCCAAGAAATTTGGAGTGGTTTGAATGGCCCCCATAGACTCAGAGATTTGAATGCTTAGTCATTAGGGCATGGTGCTACTTGACAGGGATTAGGAGGTATGACCTTGTTGAAGTAGGTGTGGCTTTGTTGAAGGAAGTGTGTCACTGGGGGTGGGCTTTGAGATTTCAGATGCTCAAGCCAGTCCCAGTGTCTCTCTCTTTCGGCTGCCTTCAGATCTGAATGCAGAACTCTCAGCTACTTCTCCAGCACCAAGTCTGCCTGTGTGTCACCATGCTTACCCCCATGATGACAATGGACTAAACCTCTCAAACTGTAAGCAAGCCCCCAAGCAAATGCTTTCCTTTATAAAAGTTGTCATGATCATGGTGTCTCATCACAGCAATGGAAACCCTAACTAAGACAGAACTATACTGGTTAGAAATGAATGTTGTATGTGCTAGTTAACTGATATTTTCAACCAGTGGTATCCTAAATTCCCTGGAAAACAGCATGAAACAGAGATTTCTTCATAACAAGAAAGTAGTGAGGAACAGGAATAGTAGTGAGGCAGGAATAGGAAGCAACAGTATCATCCCTGCTTCCCAGAGAACCCCTGGAGACTTTGCAAGTAATGTGGAGATGACGTCCGAACAGATAGACCAACTGTCTATTGATAGGCCATATGGGAAAACCATGCCTTGAGCAACCCCTGCAGAAAGGAATTAACTATCCTTATTTCTTATCACTGTTTCTTACTGATCAGAGCTACATCTTCATTTGTGTCTGTCCTTTGGCTCTTCAATGGCTCCTTGGAAAGACAGAGTCCATGCTCTGCAGGAAGGTTTTTTACTGGAGTCCAGAGTGGAAGAAACTGAAGATAGAGTGTCTCTCACAAAGCATCCCTGAATTTAAGCCTGTTTCTTATACTTACCCAAGATTGTTCCTTGTTGAGTGTGGCAGTGTTGATTTTGGCAACATCAATCCAGTGGAATCTGTTTTAAGGAAAGAGGCCTGATGGGAGCTGGAGATGGCTCGGCAGTTAAAATCACTTGTGGCTCTTGCAGAGGACCTGGGTTCGTTTCCCAGTGCCCACATGGCAGCTCACAACTGTCTATAACTCTAGTTCCAGGGGATTCAATGCCCACTTCTCACCTCTGCAAGCACCAGGCACACACATGGTGCACAGACATACATGCAGGCAAAACACCCATACACATAGAGATAAAAGTAAATAAATCTTTTTAAAACATAGACTTAAACACAGGATATATTTTAAATGTGCTATGCAAATAAATAGTGAAATTCATGAATGATATCAAAATACAGACTGAACAAGTTCTAATTTGTTGTCTCTTGAATAATTTATAATTCCATATGTGATTTTCAAAGATAACCAAGTTCTAGTGCTTCATATTCATATTATGTCATGATTCTACATGAAAAAAAAAACAATCAAACTCTTCTTGTTCTCAAGAAAATGCAAAAAAAATCCATCCTTTTCTCTCTCTAATCTTTTTTTATAATCTTATTGGGCTTATTTTTGACAATTTCAGAATGCATATAGCTCATATTGACTAGTATAACCCGTGCATCTCTCTCCCACCCCTTAATCCATCCTTTTGATGGATTTTTAGGGTGACTCTACCCTCATATGTAACTCCACTCCTAGTGAAAGTTATTCACCAGCACACACTTAAGCAAGAGAGCNTTTCCTTTTTCCAAGCAAGTAGTTTTACTGCTCACAAAGCAGACTAGAGAAACCCTCACACACTTCAGGACACCCTGAATATTTCTCTTCAGCAAAAATCCCAGTCCAGATGCTCAATAACCAGGTCCGGGTCCATTGAGAAAGAGGGGAAAAAGAAACAAATTTTGTAGATGGAGAACACNGTTTGAAGGTAATTAATTGTGACGGATCAAAAGATTATGCTTCATTTTATTGTTAACACTGACACTCTTCTCGGATTTCATTGTCAGACGCTGGAGAGGAGAGGGGNAAAGACAAGTGTAGGAAAGAAGGGTAAAATTTAATGTGAAGGAGACATTAAAAAGCCGAGTTTAGAGCAGAGTGAGATCAATTAAAGGATAGCCCTGACTGCCAGAGGACCCCGTCAAGCTAGCCAATGATTACAAATGACTAGTACAAGGCTCAGGGAGATTCTTGTGACTGACTGCAAACCAACAGGAGAGTCCCATAGACCAATAGCAGACAACACACGGTATGGAATTTGTACTAAATGAACTTACACCAATTAGACTACATGGGTTATATCTCACAGTTCTACAATGATCCAGTCACAAGTCTGTAAAGGTACAACTATGTGGAATTCTGAGACTTTGGGGAAAATTAATGTGGGGCCATAACCAAGGAGCACTATAGCCAGATTTGGGTTATCTCAGATTTCATGTTCTAATGTAGAAGTAGTTTCATGAAGTCATTTTTTTTTAATAACAGAGAAAGAAAAGTCACAAACCAAGGCACTTTTCAAATACATTTGTGGGAACATTAAGTAGGTGGTTACCACAAAGTAGAGAAAGCCCAGCTANGGGCCTCGGATGTTGGCTGGTGACTCGTAGCATTTTGGTTGGCAGAATCTATGGTTTTGTTAATACGTTCCAAAAGGATTTTATCTATTAGTCAGAGGACGCTAGGTCTCACAGAGGTAGGCAGGGAACGGCGTTTTAGTGGATGTGAGGGTTTGAATGAGAATGTCCCTCCGAGGCTTAGATANTTGAACACTCGTTCCCTAGTTGGTGGCACTGTTTGGGGAGGAGTAGAAGGTATGGCCTTGCTGGAGGAAACACATCACTGGGGGCAGGCATTGAGGTTTCATCCACCTTGCAAATGTTTTCAACCTGAAGGTACAGCTTCATCCTGGGAGCTTAAGTTCACACAAACTATGGGTGTTTTCATCAAAGGATTTTATCATANCCACCTCACACAGCCAGATATTTTGGACCTTTCTTGGACTAAACAAGACTGTTTATCTATAAATCAAATTTTTTTCTATTTCCTTTTCCCTATATAGGATATTTTGCAAATAAAGGAACATGATTTCCTGAAAATTTTATATGCTTTTTGCAATTCTTACAGAAAATTACTCTAAAAGTCAGTTTCTTGTTGATTCTGTTTGATTTGATCCAACTTCTCTATCTTCTATTTTATTTTATTGATCTATGATATAGTTTTTTAAACTTTTTTATTTATTCTTTGTGTCTTTCACACCATGCATCTCCCTCCCATCTGTTTCCCCATCCCTTTGTATCCACCCTCTGCCCTTGCAACCTCCCCCCTAAATAAAGTAAAATAAAATTTAAGAGAAAAAAAAGAAGAAAAGAGAAAAAATGAAAAGGAAAAATCAATCTCATCATGGAAGCTGTAGTGACACAATGGGTCACTCAGTAAGCCCTTTTATTCATTTTATCTGCTATTTTAAAAAACCATATGCTATGCCCTTACATTCTATACAAGCAGTTGCAGTGTTCTGTTAAAAGGATAAAAATTAAATGAAGGCATCAGCAGGAATTGAATCAACAATTCTTGCGCCTTTCTGCAAAATTTCAATTAAATCCCAAGGCCCCAACGCAAANCCGGGACCCTTATTTGAGTATTCTGATGTTCTTTGCTTTACCTCTTTCCTCTCAGATCTGAATCGCTTTTAAATGAATTGTGGGGCTACATGATGACACAGAGTCGCAGGATTCTTCCTCACTGATAATTTCCTACCTCTCTATGCCCCATACAGTGGTCATGACATGTTAATTTGCAAAGCATTCTGAAGAGCTTTGCTCTGCCATATTAAGTTTTCAACTCACCAGCAGAGGGAGCTCCAGAAGACTCCCCGTGTCTTCCCGGGGCCTGGGTGCACCAGGAGCCTCTGTGTATTCAGGTCTGCTCTCGGCAGGAAGAAGTGCTTCGCAGGTTGAAGTGGAATAAGGTAAAAAAAAA
>LZPO01087296.1:183217-194429 GCA_001675575.1 Neotoma lepida | reverse complement strand
CTTTTAATCTAGGCACGGAGACAGGAAATTACCTCTGAATACTGGCTTCATGGCTGTGCAAACTGCATTCTCCTAAATTAACAGATTAAATACTAATCTCACAACAGATTAACATCCTGTTGTCACTAGCTTGTGAAAAGGTGACTACATCGTGGTACACTGGGCTCACAGTCTGTAGTAGACTGCCTGTGTATCTCTTACTTGAAGTATGATAGGAGATTGCGGAGTGGGGGTAGTTTCCTAGGGTGCCTGCTAAGCATGAATATGGCCCTGGGTTCAGTTCCTAGCACATCAGCTGTAAGTAGTGGCTCACACCTGTATTCCTAACACTTAAGGGGGTAGAGACAGGAGGAGCAGAAGTTCAAGCTCATCCTTGATTATATGAAGTTCAAGGCAGACCTGAGCTACAAGAGATAAAAATTAAAATTTGAAAACTGCCACCTAGATGTAGTAGGTCTTCAGAGGAGGGACTGAATTCAAACTTTTCACTCCAGTCTTAAGATACAGAACATTTTACAACTATTCCTAGTCATTTCATGTTATTTAGTCTTTAACATCTGGAAGTGACTCATCCAACATATCCTTTATGTTTCCANCATCAGTCCTCTAACTTGACAAGTGCTNCATTTTAAAGTGGCTGCCGTGTTTGTTTGGCAGATGTTTGAGAACCCATTAGACACTAGACACTGCTGATGGTACTCCGCTTACACAGACATGTTCAACAGCAACTTTCGAATTCAAGTTATTGGTTTTGTTTAGTTGTATGTTTCTAACTTTGAAACCTGCATGTTTATCTCTGAAGATATTTTGTCAGGCNCCTTAACAAAAGCCAGTTATGAACTGCATCTCTGATCCATTCCTGGCAAAGGGAGGGAAAAGTTGGTTATTTGTGCTTGTGGCTCCAAATCTGGTTCTTAGTATTCATGAGTTTTTAATAAAATTAACTCAGACTTACAGCAGGGCCACCTCTAGGCATCTGTGAGACAAATCACATAGCAGTTTGTACATAATTTGCATACATACTCCTAATTAGCTCTGCGTGGAAGGGTTAGACGCTGTGCTGCAATAGCCACAATCACTCCACTGCTTTCTCAAGTAAAGAACTAGAAGTCGGGCTGGAGAGATGGCTCAGAGGTTAAGAGCACTAACTGTTCTTCCAAAAGTCCTGAGTTCAATTCCCAGCAACCACGTGGTGGCCTGTCTCTTATACACATCTAGATGTGTATAAGCCATCTGTAATGAAATCTGGCGCCCTCTTCCGGCCTGCAGGCACATATGCAGACAGAACACTGTATACATAATAAAAATAAATCTTTAAAAAAAATCATTTAAGGGCTGGAGAGATGGCTCAGCGGTTAGGAGCACTAGCTGCTGTTCCACAGGTCCTGAGTTCAATTCCCAGCAACCACGTGGTGGCTCACAACCATCTGTAATGGGATCTGATGCCCTCTTCTGGCATAAAGGTGTACATGCAGATAGAGTGCTCATATATAATAAATAAATAAATCTTTTTTAAAAAATCATTTNAAAAAAAAGAACTAGAAGTCACTGGGCAGGTAAGTCACTNGGTAAGGAAAGGAATAATACAAGGTGAGCCTGGAAAATTACCTTTTATAGTTCTAGATGCTGGCGAGTCTAAATCATAGGAGAATGGATGGCACGCTTTCTGGCTGGTAGGCTGCTGGCATCTTGTTTTCTAGGGGCACCAGACACAATCACTTCAGAAGGCCCCCACTTCCTACTACTACCCCTTGGAGGGTAGGATTTCAACATAGAGCAGGTTGAAACACAAACCATCCCACATCCCTTTGACATGACTGCAGGTCTTCGTCTCTGGCATCANTCCCCAAGGCATGTGATCATTGTTGAGAAACGCTTTAGAAACTCAATCCCAAACTGCCAGATCATGAAAACCAAGGAAAAACTGAAAATGGTCACAGAGTAGAGGACACTNGACAACTAGCTGTGCTATCCTGGACTGAATCTTACCACTTAAAAGGCCATTAGTGGAAAAATTGCTAAAATAAAATTACAGCCTATCATTAAGAATAGTACATAATGATCATATCTTAGCTTTGACTAAAGTACCAAAGTTGTATAAGATGTTGACATTAGAAACTGCATGAAAAGGATATAGGAAGAGAACCTTGNTCTGTCTTTGCACCTCTTAAGTAAATCTGAAACCTTCAGAAATGCCCAAACTGATCAATTATTAAAATAAGTTAGTTAAAGTTTACTCCAGCGGGGCGGTGGTGGCGCACGCCTTTAATCCCAGCACTCGGGAGGCAGAGGCAGGCGGATCTCTGTGAGTTCGAGGGCAGCCTGGGCTACCAAGTAAGTTCCAGGAAAGACACCAAAGCTACACAGAGAAACTACACAGAGAAACCCTGTCTCGAAAAACCAAAATATGAAAATAAAGTTTACTCCAGCTGGGTATGTAGCAGTGCACACCTGTCATCCAGCCCTTGGGAAGCTGAGGTAGGAGGGTCACGAGCTCGAGGAAAAAAAAAAATCCTATGCAGCCATATAGCAAACCCACATCAGAAGAAACTGGAAACTAGGTTTCTGCCCTCAGGGCAGCTGCATCCCCTATATGACCCAACCTGTAAGTCACTATAGTACTTTCGTGACAAATACCCAACAAAATATGTATGAAGGGAAAGATTTGGCTCACAATTTAAGGATNCAGTCAGTCCACCATGGTGGTGACACNGGCNGCAAGCATGTGAGGCAGCTGGTCACCTTGCATGTACAGTTGGGAAGCAGAGATGAAAGCCGGTGCTCAGCTCACCCTATTTATTTAGGTCAGGGCCTCACTGGTGGAATGGTACTGCCTACCTTTACTGTAGGTCTTCCCACTTCAGTTAACCCAGTCCAGAAATTTCATGTATCTACTAGGTGATCTACACCTGCCACATCAATGTGCAACTTTTCTTGGGGAGACACATAGTTTAGACAACAGACCAAAGAAACAATTCCACCCAAGTTTAGTTTGGTGAGCCAGTGAATTTTTTACAGGAATATGGGTGACCCAGAGGCATTAATCTCACCAAAAAGCCCACCCTAGTGTGGATAATGACTGAAGAAACCTACATCCCCTAGAGCTCCTCCCAGAAGCCTTGTTACTGTACAAAAATCTCAGCGTTGGGTGTGGGATATTTTTCTATGAGTGTTAGGCCCCAAAACAGTACATGCTACTGTCATTGCTTGTCTTCCTGCCAGAACTTGATGTTAAGACTGTTGCTGAAGATACCACACACTTTAACACAGGACTTAGAGAAGTCAAGCTGAAATAGCTGTATGCTTCCTTCCTGCTGGCTAGCTTTTACAGTGCCTAGAGATGCTCTTGCAGGCTCCTGGGGGAGGAAAGCTAACAACACTTACCTAACTGTGAACACTAAGAGCTGCATTAACAGCTGAGCTGGCAAGATGTGTCCACTGGTGCAGTAGTGGCATGGATGTTTGGAGAGGTAACCATTTTCTAATTCAGTCAAGACCTGCTCTAGAGGATGGAACTGTACCCCTGATCAGGGAGATCATAGCACCTAAAGGGGAACCCACTGTTGTCATTTTGCTGAGTGGACATGGTCAAACCACTTTCTAAATGTACTCAGNTTTGAATAGAGTTGGTGCTGCTCTTGGTCTTCATCAAGAAAGTGTGATTGCAATAGGCAGCAGTTAATATAGAGATTGCTGACTGGTCAAATTGCTGAAGTAAAGGCTGATGGAGTGCTCGGCCCCAANAGGCTGATCTGTATCACCCCAGGCTAGGCTCAAAGGAACATTGCAGAAGAGGAGATGGAATGAATAAAGACCTAGAGGATGGGGAGATGGACTATGAAATGATGTCTTTCTTGACATAACTTTGCTGTTGCACTGACGAACTCACTACAGGTGTGGTTACCCACACAAGACAAGATTGAGCCCTGTCAACATTTCATCATGAAAAGGGGAAAGGTCATGTGCCCCGCCCCCTGAGGGACTACTGACAGTTAATGGAGGCTGGAAGTCCATGATCCAGGCTCCTGCTGGCTGCTATGGGCGAGGAAGTAGTTTGCAGTGGTATTGATGGTGACTGCAGACTTGCAGTTGAGAATGAGAGACATTGAAGGGTTCTGTGATGACCCTCACAACCCCCCAAAAAGAAACAAGACAGGAAGCCATTAAAGAGAACCCTTAAGAATTGTGACAGGGATATTGAAGTGTAGCTTTTCACAGCTGACAGCTTCTGGTGGGGTGGGGTGGGGAAGGACTCAGTTTTCTTTAAGGGGCTGCCCACTGGGAGTTGGACCATGCCCCAGTGAGTATCTGGAAAACACAAATTGAACTTGGTGTATTTTTGGGGGGGGGGCACAATGGTGGGGGGTAGACTTGGAGGCCTGGGAAGTGAGTGTGGTGGGGTGCATTGTGTGGAATTCCCAAATAATAAAAATATATTGGGAAAAAATATTTCTGATTTATCTGCCAACATGCCCCCTCTTCTGCTCTCAGAACTCAAAAGCCCCAAGTCTTCAAGCTGCCTCCCGGGTGAGTGCCTGCTCTTTCGAGAGACTCCACTCCAGTGACACCCCCACTTTGACTGTTTCATCTCTCAGCACCTTCCCTAGTTCATAGCCCCTTCCTTTGGTTTGGGATTTACAATACTTTATCTAACACTTCACAACTGGTTTAAGAGGAGCTGGCGATCACACATGCTAGGCAAGAGCTCTGCCACTGAGCCATACCACAGTCCCTTATGTATCTCTTGACAAGCCTGCAACAGCCTTGAGGGCAGGAGTCAAGTCTGTGTCAGCTCCCTGGTTCATGGGTGTCCCTTAAGACTTAGACAATGACTAAAATAGCCANTATGTCCTATTTCAGGCCTGCACTGATATAGTATGAAATTATATTAAGGAGCAAGAGATCTTAATTTGGTCCACACAATAAATGTTATTAGGCACCTTTGAAATTGCTTACTGTCTAGATTATCAGTCACTACCCTAAGAACTAAGGCATTCTTCAAACCACNTAAGACCCCACATGTTGTAAATTGAGTATTTACACAGAAAGTTATTTCTTTCTCCCCACCTTCCTTCACAAACAGGAGGAAAGGATCAAGAAAAAAAAGGAAAACAAAAGCGGCAACCAGCCATCACTCCCCACTTCCATCCTCTCAAGTAGCTGTTGTCACAGAATTAGACATTCAAGGACTGCAGATCTGAGATCATCCCGGACAGCNCTCAGCTGTTACTAGAGAGGGCACCGAGGACTCGTTAAGTCTTACCAGTTTAGTATAAAAATAGAAACGGGGGCTAGAGAGATGTTTCCATGTTTAAGAGCACTTGCTGCTCCTGCAGAGGACCGAGGCTCAGTTCACATGGTGGCTCACAACCAGCTACAATTCTAGTTCCTGAGAATCTGATGCCCTCTTCTAGCCTCAAGGGCACTGCACACGTGTACAGATATACATGTCGGGAAGACACCCACATACATATGCATAAAACCAAAATAAGTCTTAATAATGAAATGGAAAAGTCTAGATGCTTTAAGTCTTATCCCCACCCCCAGGTCGAATGCCCAGTTTCTGTCACCTGTGCATGCCTAAACATCACTTTCTAAGTCTGGAATGAGCCACATGTGTGACTCTTCCAAATTTCCATTTTGAAGCCTGCAGATCTGGTAGAAGCAAAACACTACAAATTACCCAGTAACAAATTCACATCATATATGGCCATCTGGCATCATAAGAACTAAATAGCTGTGATTGCATTGAATACCTTGGTGATTAACACTACATCTTATTTGTCTTCTCACTTTACAGTCAACAAAAGTGAAATTGAATGTCTCATACGCCTTTTCTGTAGCTTGGTGGAAAGACCCAGTGGAAAGCTTGTTAATGCCAGGCTAGACCGCAACACATTTCGAGGGATCCTGCACAATATATTTGGAATGACTGATGATATGTTGATGAATAGGGGTAAGGAGTCACAGCAAACCGAAATGTACCAACCAAAACCTGAACCCGTCTGAATGTCCTTTTCACAAGACTGGACTTTCTCTCAGTGCCAAACTAGAAAGGAATAATTCTTGTAGGAGAGTGCTGCAAACAGTACCCAGAGGGAATGTGAGGATGCTTTTTAATACAAACCCACTCAGAATTTGGTAGCTTATAGCAGGGAAGTTTTGAGAAATCATCACCACTGAACTACAGAGTCTAGCGGTAATTTTTTTTTAAAGATTTATTTATTTATTATGTATACAGAAGAGGACGCCACATTTCATTACAGATGGTTGTGAGCCACCATGTGGTTGCTGGAAGAACAGTCAGTGCTCTTAACCTCTGAGCCATCTCTCCAGCCCTCTAGCAGTAATTTTTTAAAGGATAAATAACCGAGGGCTTTTAACCATGAAAGTACACACCACAGATGTGAATCATGAAAGTCCATGCCACCAATGTGTACATCATTAATTGGCTTTTTTTTCTTTATAGAAATGTGTCAGTACAGGGGCTGGAGAGATGGCTCAATGGTTAAGAGCATCTGGCTGCTCTTCCAGAGGTCCTGAGTTCAATTCCCAGCAACCACATGGTGGCTCACAACCATCTGTAATGAGATCTGGCGCCCTCTTCTGGCTTACAGGCATACATGCAGGCAAAACCCTGTATACATAATAAATAAAAAAGAAAGAAATGTGTCAGTACAAAAAATGATGACTTCTCATATTGGAAATATTAAAGTCACATGTCTAAAAGAGGAAAGTGATGGTATATCCAGTTAAGTCCTGTAGTAAATCATTAAAATATACGTTTTGGTAAGGTTTGACACATGCCTATCTGTGAAACCATTGCCACAAACAAAATCATCAATACACCCTCATCTCCAAAGAACAAANAACATTTGAATGTTTTTCTATAGATAATAAAGTATCATTAGTAATTTTAAAAATTGGACTGGCAAGATAGGTCAGAAGATAAAGGTGCTTGCTCAAGTCTGACTTCCTGAGCTGTGATCACAGAACCAACCTAAAATAGAAGAGAGTCAGTTCCACAAGGTTCTGACCTCCACACAAGGGCCATGGTACATGTTTGGGTGTACACACACACACACACACACACACACACGAATGATAAATACATGTGAACTTAAAAATGTTTACCATTAGTAATTTACTTTGAGACATTGTGGAAACTCTACAATAGATATTTCATCACTTTCTATTTTGATTATTAAAATTACGTCATTAATTAGCTCCATGGCTTTCTTGGCTCTAGCAACTACATAAAATACCACAAATGATGATAATTATTGCTCGTTGTGTGGAATAACTCTTCTGCTTTAGAAATAAAGGGAGAAAACCCACATTTCCAATCATTTTAATTCTTTCAAAAGATAACACCCAAACGGTTCCCCCTCGATTTGTAAGAAATTTTTCTAACTAAACATGGGGGTGGGGGTATCAAACAATTACAATACGCTTACACATTCTTTTTCTTTTTAGTGTTCTTTGTATTTGACAAAGACAGTGACAACCATGTAAATGTCCAAGAGTGGATTAACGGACTGTCAGTGTTCCTCCGAGGGACTTTTGAAGAAAAGATGAAATGTAAGAGGCAATTGCTGCCTTAGTGCTCTGCCCATCAATTCTGTTTAGTGTGCTGGTGTACTGACAGAGCTGTCGCCCCAAAAGGGACAAGCGAGTGTTTATGTTTATTCTGAAGCTAACTAGAGTGACAACAGCTGGGAACATAGATTCCAGGTCACCCAAACTGCACATGTGGCAGCAATTTTGTGAAGTTTCCATAGTAAGAACAAAGTCCTAAATCAAGATCCTTTTAAAATACACTGGTGGCAGCATTTGGTAGGTGGCCACAGCATGGCAGGGGACCTGTTACAGGCCTCACTGATGACTTTCTCAGCTTCTGGGCTGGTGGAAACATTCCAAAGGATTTANCTTATAGCCACAGGAGGTTAGATCACATTCAGAGGTGGCAAATAAATGGCCATTTAAAGCGGCTAAAGACAGCCCAAGATAATTAGGCTCTAGACCCAAAACATTCCAAACTTATTGGAGTTCTCATAAATCAGCCTTTGTAGATGTAGCTTCTTCCAGGAATGATTGTTCACAAATGAATGCTTATATAAAACAAAAAGATGAAATCAGTGTTCTCTAAAATAACCTTGTAAAAATGCCTCCTAACACATCAAACAGAAATACAGGGCCAGCAAGATAGTTCGTCCGGTGAGGGCGCTTGCCACCAAATCCATCAATCTGAGTAAAATCTCAGAACCCACATAGTAGGAGAACCAATTCCTGAGAGCTGTTCGCTGGCCTCCATGAGCATAANTCCATGCATGCATACATAAATGTAAAAAATAAGGAAAAAACCCACAAAAGATGAATTGGGGGACCCAGTTGTGACCCATTGCCTGTACTGAGTCTGTAATGTCCAATTGTCACTAGGGTGTTTGGCTTAGAGCCCAGGTTAAGAACAGCCACTAAGGGTCAGCTGACAAAGCTAAGGTTTCTGAGCCTGTCTGGGCTCAGCAGGAAATAGGCCTTGATGTAGGGTTGTGTGTGTGTTACTTTGGGTCATTTGTTGTCTTTTCACTGAAGAAAACGTGCGTTCCACCACAAGAGAATGAGGGCGAAGCTCAACAACTCCCTAACAGCCCAGACATTAACATCCCTGCGGGCTTCATGACTGAGGAGGGGGAAGTGAGAGAAAGCCAAAGACAATTCAAGCACAAGGGGGGTCTTCTAAGCAGAAGGATGCTGGGCATTGGGAAGCTTGTCCTGAGCCACAGCTCTGCAGAGCAATAGCTCAGGTCTGCAACTCCTCCCTCAGGGTAATTAATGTCCATTTCCTATGTTTCACTCCTGCTGATAGGATTCCCTGTGAAGAATCCTGGAAACAGGATAAACACCATTTTAGACACCAGTTCTCAGAGAAACAAACCACTTAACATATCCATTTGCTTAAGAAAAGACTGCAGAGTTCTTCGTAGTTGAGCAGATTTGCATATCTTTTCACTTTCACTTGAATTTTGATTTGGGACATAGGAAAAGAAGATGTCTGGAGGATAGAGGGAATAGGAGTTTCCCCAGGACCCAAGCTTGATTCCTAGCACCCACACTGGGGGGCTCACAACTGTCTGTAATCTGTCCAGCTCCAGGGGATTCAATACCCTCTTCTGGTCTCTGCACATACGGGGCATCCACTCACATCGACACATACACATACATTTTCTAATAAAAAGATCTCTAAGCTAAAGATACACTAACATTTTGTAGCAGTATTTTGAATAACAAACTTCTCTGACATTTAATAATTTTGTGCTCTNATCGCTCTCTTCACAGTATTTCCTGAGGTAATGTGTGTAGTTCCCACTCTAGTGTTCGGGGGTGCAGTGCTGTGCTGGGCCTCACACATTTTAAAGCAAGCACTCTAAGCCGTCTCCCTCTCCACCTCCTCCAGCCTTACAGGGCTCTTCCACAAGTCTCACTGAGAAGTAGAAAGCTGTGTCAATCCTTGTGGGAACACTAACGGCTGGGGAACATAGGTGTGGCACTGAACAGTTAGTTACATGATTAACCAGCATCACACTGAAGGCGATGTGTCTTTTCTAATCCCACTTCCTAAAATGCTTCTTACACATTTTAAGGGGAGCTCATTTGGGGAACGCTANTTTCTACAGTAGGCTTGTTCTTAAGCTTGTATGTTATGCTGTGGACTGGAGAAATTTAACGGCCACCCAACTCATCTGACACTCGAGTTTATTCCTGGTTTTTGTTGAAATATTAGCTACACTATTAATAAACTCCAGGAAAGCTACTTCACTGCTACTTCCCAGGACATGAGTAAGGTCATCTGAGATAGATGGTATGGAAGTTCCTCTCCAGAGAGAGGCTTGAAGATAAGATAGATGGGCAGAACCCAAGGAGATGACTGCATTCACTATCTAAATGTCCTCGNNGTGGGGAGTCCTCTTCCAAGAATGCAGTAAAGTGTGTGCTTTATTTTCACAGTCTATATGCAGAGAACACAAACTCACACTTATGTAAATATACATATGTAAGCATACAAACAAAAGTTAGTTAAAAAATCCACCTCATTTATTGCAGCTTGGTACAATTTCAAACCCAAATCCAGGAACTGTGAGCTCTTCTTTTAGCTCCCAAGGGGTATTTAATCCTGTGGGAAGAAATTTAACAAGAAGCATTGTATTATAAAACCTCTGTCATAGAGTGGATCAGATCAGTAATTGTATATTTGTCATTTTTAAAATTATCTTGTGCGGAAATAACTAATGATATTCTATTGGTTCAATTTTTGATTCCTATGGTTTATAAAGTCTGTTTTGAAGTTTATTATTTAACTGGAGATGGTTATATTTCCCGGGAGAAGATTTTTGAGATGTTGAAGAACAGTTTTTCCCAGCAGTCCCCTGAAGAAGACAATGATGAAGGAATAAGGGAGTTGGTGGAGCTGAGCCTGAAGAAAATGGTAAGCATGGCATGGCAGTGCACGCACTCAAGCAGGTAGCTGCCGCAGAAGGCTGGAGCCCCTGGTGACTGCTTTCCCTCCACAAGGAGTCACTTTCCTATGGGCAGTTCTCACTCGCTTTCTGTTTGCTTTTCTGCTCTACCCACCACCTAGAACAATGCCTCACTGAAAATAGGTGCTCAGTACGTATGGAGTGTTCGGTGACTAAATAATCATGTAAAATAAATGCTAGTTTAATTATTTTAAAATAGTACTATCAGTAAAACCTTATGAATTTGGGAGGAGGCTAGATTCAATAGATGTAAAATTTCGTGCTTTTTGTCTTCATGATGTCACTCTTTCAGTTTATCTAAACACTCATTTCAGCAAAGTAACAATAAAAAATATTTGACCCTTATAGAGTGCTTACTACATAGCAGACCTTTCATGGCCCCCTANAGTATTCATTCTTTTTATCCTCAGAACTATTATTTCCATTTTGNAGATGAGAAAAACTGAAGCAGAATTAAAGCAGTAAAGCCTCGCAGTAGCGGCTCCTTATTACAAGAATATTGATGTCCACTCTTGTCTTACAAGGACCCGAAACTGTGTGGAGTGAGGTTTTGTGAATCCAAGGCAGCCCCAGCAAACTCACTGATATCACTCAGAGGCTCAGAGAAGAAAGAGCTAGGCATGGTGCTGCACACCTGCAATTTAGCACCTAGATGTCTGAAGGATTGCGAGTTCAAG
>LZPO01087296.1:157066-169163 GCA_001675575.1 Neotoma lepida | reverse complement strand
CATAAATGTATTCCAAAGACAAGCCTATGGCAAATCTGTCCCTGACTTTTTAAAAAATGAAGCTTTGAAAGCAAGAAATACTCTGCTCAATCCGGTCTGTGAAACACACACACAAAACGATCATTCTTCTTGGCTAAAGGATAACACACTCCACATANGGGTATCTGACTAAACCATTTAACAGACGTCTTTTCCAAAAGCTGACCCCAGAGAAGTTAATGGAAACGGTCACTGAACTCTCACCCAGGGCTAGTCCTGCGAGAAGCGCTATTGTAAACACACAGGATACAAAACTAGAAATCTCGTTCTCGTGGAGTGACGGTCTAGTAAGTGGTTAACCGAGAGTAACCCTTTNTGTGGGCTGGCCATGGGGAGCTGGTGCTCACAGGAAGCTAGTGCTTCCGCCTAGGAGAGCGAGGAACCCGGAGTCACTCTACCTTGACCGCACGAGGCCGCCGGCCCTCCCGGTATTTGGCTCGCGAGTCACATACAGCCGTCTGGACGTGGTGGTCGAATATGCAACCCGGCTGCCCGTCACTGGAC
Source organism: Neotoma lepida (assembly GCA_001675575.1). Taxonomy (NCBI): domain Eukaryota; kingdom Metazoa; phylum Chordata; class Mammalia; order Rodentia; family Cricetidae; genus Neotoma; species Neotoma lepida. Next base: position 168,620 of record LZPO01087296.1, on the reverse strand, counting down.
GCCATCCTGCCGGCTGTAGTCCTGGGCGCCACAACAACATCCGCCGGACGCGGCCAATAAGAGAGCAGGACGGGCCAAGCATGCTTGGATTGGCTGGACAATCGACCCCCTCGCCGATCGTTTCCGGAGAGCGAGAAGTCCATCCGCACTGTGCCGCCCCCTGGAGGCNCGGAGGAGAGATGGCGAAGTGGCTGCGGCCGGACGTGGACGAGGGGGCGGGGCCGATCGATGTTCTCGGGCTCCGACGCCCTGGCCTGCCCGGGAAGGGGGCGGACTCTGCTCCCGGGTGGGTTCGGGGAGTTGAATCGGGACGATGTGGGGCAGCGATCGCTTAGCCGGTGCGGGCTCTGGCGGGGCGGTCGTGACGGTGGCCTTCACGAACNCTCGGGACTGCTTCCTCCATCTGCCGCGGCAACTCGTGGCCCAGCTGCACCTGCTGCAGGTAACGCGCTAGCCGGACGCCTGAGCCGCAGCCTGGGGTCGGGCGCCGCTGATGGGACCGGTGTCCACGGACACCTTCCCCGCCCGGGGCATCGTCTGTCACCAAACGGGCTGAGNCGTGAGCGAGGCCCCCTGCGGGCACGGCGTGGGATGGCAGCACCACCCACGCCGCAGCTAGTGCATCCCCTGACCCTACAGTGGGCTTCCTAGTCCACCTCTTTAGCTCGGTTAAACCAGACTGAATATGCTAGGGTTCTGCCTCGGCTTTCAGAAGCAGTCCTCACTCTAGGTTGAAACGCTCTAGAGAGCTCTTACATGGTTTATTAAAGCATTGTCCTGCCGGCGAGTTGCCAGTGCTGCCATAGAGGCCTCGAGTGGCAGACTTGGTTTGTAGATTACCAAGGTTGCCAATTTGTGCCGAAGGTTAATAAGCTCTCCTTACTTAGGAGGACTTTGAATACTGGAGGAGTCTGCAAGGAAGGGAAGAGAAGGCGATGGAATTATTCACACCTCACACCTTCACGTGGGTAAACAGGATTACTTGGACCTCAGTGAACTGTCATTAATTGGATGCAGTCATTATGTTTCAAGGTTATAACCATCGGTGGAAATACAGCATGCAGATTGTCTTNGAATATTTGAAATCTCCTAAAATCCTAGATGCATGGTACCGGACTACTGGTTCATAAAAGAAATATCCAAGAGTTTGAAATGTCTTCAAGTAGCCNACCTTTCTTTCCTCTTGAGCTACTTCTATCTTGCTTTTAAAATACACCTATCAAATATACCAATTTCATCAGAATCATTCGTATTGTTAATTAGTTTATCTTCACCAAATAGACAGTTTTTAACTGTCTGGTTTGCTTTCTTTGTGGGGGAAAGAAATCAGTCATTGTCACCAAGTTCCAGCTTGGCTCATTACCCTTTGTCATTTTTGTTTTATTTTGTTTTTTTGAGACAGAGTTTCTTTGTCTAACAGCCCTGGCTGTCCTGCAACTCACTCTGTAGACCGGGCTGGCCTCAAACTCACAGAGATCCACCTGCCTCTGCCTCCCAAGTGCTGGGATTAAAGGCACCCTTTGTCATTTCTGATGGAGACATTCAGTGTAAGAATTTGATCCTCGTGTGGTTGCTACCTTAGACTCATTGCTGTTTAGAATTTGGTAGTCTTGGTCTTTTTTTTTTTTTTAAGATGCAAAGAAGTATTATTGAGAATTGGTTTGCAGTATCTTTGAAGTTGAAATTTTTTCAGCCCTGGAACAANTTGCTGTTTCTTTTAAGCCTATATCAGCAGAACAGCCCCCCCCCCTTATCAAAGGAATATCTGTGTTTTATGGGAAAATTGTTTAAAAGAAGATAAAGGCTATCCATAATTGCAATGCCTAGAAATAACTAGTACTAACAGTTCAGATTAAGTTTCCCTNGCTTATCTCTAATATTTATCTTTTATGGAAATGAGAAGCTATATACACATACACACATACAGCTTTGTGTCCTGTTTTTGTATAGTGTTACTATGACTTTTATTTTGTAGAGAAGTCATAATTTTAAGCAATTAATTGGCTAGCTAATTAATGCTACCATAAACTGGCCATAATTTATATGATTAACAGTTGAACTCAACTTTTAGAATTTAAATGATAGCTATATTTTACTAAGACAGTAAAATATCATTGTTTTCATTTCTGGTTGTTTGGGATTCCCAGAATAATTGTCAAGTCTTAGGGTTTCTATTGCTGTGATGAAACACTGTGACCAAAAGCAAGCTGGGGAGGAACAGGTTTATTTGGCTTATACTTCCACATTGTAGTCCATGATTGAGGGAAGCCATGACAGGAACTCAAACAGGGCAGGAACCTGGAGAAAGGAGCTGATGCAGAGGCCATGGAGGGGTGATGGTTACTGATTTGCTCCTTTTGGTTTGCTCAGCCTGCTGTCTTATGGAACCCAGGACCAACAGCCTAGGGATGGCACCACCCACAATGGGCGGGGCCCTCCTACATCAATTACTAATTAAGAAACTGTTTTGCAGGNTTACCTTGAAGCTGGATTTTATGGAGGTATTTTCTTAACTGAGATTCCCTCCTCCCACGTGACTTAGCTTGTGTCAAGTTAACATAAAACTATCCAGCACNAATTGGGCTAGAAGGCATAGATAATTATTAAAGCAGAAAGGCTCAAGAGTTGAGGGTTAATACGTGAAATTACGTCATTTGNGCTGAAGCACTGACTATGTAACACTCATNATGCAATAATGGGAGGAGATANTACAACGGTGGCTTTCTGGCCTTTATCCAGAAGCTTTTCAGNAGACAGATATTCTGGTTCTGCCTCAAACTCACTGAACTAGAATCCCGAGAACAGATTTTTAAAAGATCTGTAATAACTCTTCAGTCTACTTGGATACACAGAGTTGAGACCCACAGTTATATAGCCATGAAAGGTTAACAGTGAAAGGACCTTACCTACTCTCAAACACAGGAGACTGCACGTCCGGGGACCAACTCCATTTTCATGCAGCATTTGCAGTCCTGACTGCCCTCACTGTGTGTCAGCTACACTAGCCTGCTGCTGTTTCTCACCNGACTGCCCTCACTCTTGCCTGCCCGTGTTGTTTCACTGGTTCTATGCTCTCCCCNGANNCTCCCTCCTTTCATACAAATCCGTGCCTTTAACAGTGGTGTAATCCTCCATCTCCATAGTTCTGTGGGTCTCTGTGGCCCATATNTGTGTCCTTTCAGAATTTCATNATTGTATTTATATGACATGTCTCATTTGTTACTATTTTGTTCAAGCATGTNCTTGTTTAAGGACTGGGCACTAAGTAGATATTTAAGTTAGAAGTTCTCAGCCATTACTGGCCAACCCTTACTCCTTGCTAGGTTTTCTCTTATTAGGGAGGGTCTCACTATGTATCCCTGGCTGGCTTGGAACTCTCTATGTAGACCAGGCTGGCTTCAAAGTCACAGAGATCCACCTGCTTCTGCCTCCTGAGTGTTAGGATTAGCGGTGTGAGCCACCATGCCTGGTCTTAGAGAATTTTTTAAAATGTGGATAGGTCCCTGTACACTGTACAGTTCTTAGGACCATCATGGCTCCTATCCGGTAGATATGAGTAANGTCTCCCACTGTGACTCCCCAAACCATCCCCAGACACAGCTGTCCTTGACGGACAATCACTCCAGTTGAGGACCACTGCTTCAGTTCAATCACCTTGTGTATATTTTAAGCTCAAGAAATGCTGTGATTACAACAGGAGGATTAGTACTGACAATGAATGCAGACAAGGAATCTAAATCTCACCCAGAAATTGCCACGCACAGACTTGTCATTTCCTGTATTAGCAAGGGATATCCCAGACCTTAGACCTGGGCACTCCTCCGGCATTTGAATGTATGAGTTCACCTGATAATTTTCTGTCATGGTAATATTGATAAAACAGTGTGGATCAAAGCAAATAATCAATGCATTTCTTGATTAAATTCCCAAAAGGGGCTCCATTCTATTAATTCTCTCCATCAGAAGGCCTCTGTGGTTCAAATGAAAATCTATATAAGAATCAGCTTAGAACATTAGTTTGCCAGCTCTCGCTGAGCGTGGATTAGAGCACTATGCAGCTAGTACCTACATTTTGACCAAATAAAGTGATTGAGATGTTTTTCTTGTTTGATAAGGTTGATTTTTTTCTTTATTGCCCCCCATAGCAGATATTTTAGACAGTTCAGAATGGACTTCGTATTTCCTCCTTTAATTCTTTATTGCCCCCCATAGCAGATATTTTAGACAGTTCAGAATGGACTTCTTATTTCCTCCTTTAATGTCTCTGCTTTTGAAGGTTTCTTATGAAATAGGGGAGCTGGATTGTAATATCAGCAACTTATGAAACCCCATTAAAAAAAAGCCTAGGGCTCCCTTACCTTTGCCCTTATAACCTGGATAGTGACCTAGGACTTTTGACTCCAAAGCCAGGGCTTTCTTTTACTTTATCAAATTGTACTTAGTTGAATGATCTTTGTCAGCAAAAACAGTTGGATCATTGTTTGGAAATTGTGAAGAAAAATTATGCAACTAAAGGATACATAGTCACCCANCCCCCTCTTTTTTTTTTTTTAACTTTTCAAGACAGGGTTTCTCTGTATAGCCATGGCTGTCCTGGAACTCACTCTGTAGACCAAGCTGGCCTTGAACTCAGAGATCTGCCTGCCTCCTGAGTGCTGGGATTAAAAGTGTGCACCATCNTACCTGACTATCAGTGACTTTCTTATGTATAAAAGTTTACTGGTATATTTGAGCACATATTGCCTCTGAAGGGACTCCAGTATTCTTTGTAATTGTCCTGTTTAAAGAAACATGAAGTACTGAAATTTGGTGTAAATGAGAGTTTAGTGTTCANCATTTTAAGGTTAATGAATTTATTTTGCTTTAGAGAAATGAATTTAATAACATCAAGCTTCCTGAGATAACAAGTCTTCAGGACTATTCATCAAGGTGCTGGTTTTTTTTTTAACTAAGAAGTGGGAAATATGTGGAAATGCTTGTGATTCAGTAGTAAATGGGCAAAGCATGTTAATCTTGTCCATAATATGCAAATATATGAATCACTGACTGAAAAGGGTTAGCAAGAAGTACACAAAATTGTTCATATTGTTGTGTTTTTGTGAAAGGAATTTGTTTCCTTCCAAGTGCATATATTTCTCAAGATTCCTATAATGAGTGTAATTTTTTTTTCAGAGACAGAATCTCACTATGTAACCCAAGCTGACCTTGACTCACAGCCCGCCTGCCTTAGGCAAGTGCTAGGTTCACAGACACACAGCACCATCACTGGCAGTATACTTCTTTAACTATAGAGGACATTGGTCTTTGAATTCTCAGCCACAAACTTACATATTACATTATTTTAATGTTTTGCTATTCTAACATATTTTTAATTTTAAATATTTATTTTTAATTATGTATATATCTGTCTGTCTATCACGTGATGGTACTTGTGGAAGCCAGATGACGCTAGGGCTGGATCCCTACAGGCAGAAGTGCAATAGTGCTCTAACCACTGAGCCATCTCCCCAGCCCCTGTTTAAACTTATGTCTTCCTATAGGTTTATGATCTTTATTTATTTGTTTGTTTGTTTGTTTTTTGAGACATGGTCTTACTGTGTAGCCTTGGCTGGCCTGGAGCTCACTATGCAGACTAGGCTGGCCTTGAACTCATAGGGATCAGACTGCTTCTGCCTCCCAAGTGCTGGGACCTACCTAGCATGTACTACCATGCCCAGGCAGTTCTATCAACTTTAAAAGTCATTAAGAAACTGCATAATGTAACATTTCAGGAAGGAAGTACAGGAAGTCACTAACAATAATTCCCTCTAGGAACATGAGCCTATCTTCACATTTTACCTTTTTTAATTTTTCTACTTTTACCACGTGTATTTATTACTTTTTGAATAAATTCATTGGTCAGTAAGATTAAATATTCCAGCTGATTCATATTCATAACTCTAAACTGTGTTGTTATGTATCTTTAAATTTTTATTTTATTGTATATATGAGCATTTTGCCTGAATGTATGTCATTTTTTCTTCTTTGAATTATTAATTTAAAATAAACACATACATACTGAAAGCCTGTGTAAGTTCATTCAGCTCCTTATGGTATCTTGAGTTCTGAATCACCTGAATTAGGCCATAAGACTGTGAGCGTATTGGCTTTGTGCACAGCCTCACCATTATTGGATGTTCAAAATGATCATAGTTTGTTTTTTTCATTACAAATGTGAATAAAGAGTGTAACTATCTACAGCACTTTTTTTGGTTGTTTGTATTATAATAGTTGCTTATCTGAACCTGGGGGAAACATAAAAACTTTTAAACCCTTTTTCTTTCCCATTGTTTGGATAAATAGAATCAAGCTATAGAAGTGACCTGGGATCGCCAGCCCACCTACTTGAGCTGGGTGGAAGGCAGACATTTTAATGACCAAGGTGAAAATGTGGCTGAAATTAATAGACAAGTTGGTCAGAAACTCGGGCTTTCCAGCGGGGAGCAGGTAAGCACGAGGCTGATGGCCATGGCGTCCCTTTAATGGGGCGTCCTAAGCTCAGTGCTTTGAGGGTCAGATGATTTGTATGCTCTTGTAGCCAGGCCCAGATGCTCGGGTTAACTCTATTTTGTTCATCTTAACANGTCTCCTACTTGATTTTGTATTCTGATGGCTCTTGGCTCCTGTTCTTTGGGAGTCTTTGTAGTACTGCTACAAAAGAGAGTCTGCAGAGAAGCAGGCACGCGCCACTTAGATGTTTGTGAGCCACCATGTGGCTTCTGGGAATCAAACCCGGGTCCTTTGGAAGAGCAATAAGTAATCTTAACTACTGACCCATCTGTAAGCCCCCACTTCTTCCTTTAAAAATTTTATTTTTGTGTNTATGGGTGATTTGTTTGCATGTATGTCTATGTAACACATGCATGTAATGCCAGGAGAGGCNAGAAAAGGGCACTGAATCTTCTAAAACCAGAGCTTCAGACAGTTGTGAGGTAGCATATGGGTGCTGGGTTGAATCTGGGTCCTGTAGAAGAGCAGCCAGTATTCTTAACCACTGAGCCATCTCTTCAGCCCCTCTTCTTCCTTTCTTGGTAGATCTGACTATATTGTCAGGTCTGGCCTTGAACTGAAGATTCTCCTGCCTCAGCCTCCAGAGTAGCTGGAATTACAGGCACATGGTATCTCACCAGGAATTATCTTTATTTTTGCAAACATGTGCTAAGATGTTCCTTTATTCTGTCTTCATTGTAAAACAGTTTTTCCTAAACTATTGAGTACATACCAAGGTCTATCTAAGGATAAGTACTTAATATTTGTTATCTGAAACATGGGAGAGGGAAGAGAGAGAAAGACAGAGAGACAGAGAGACATACAGAGACAGTGACAGTATCTTACCAGAGAGAACTTATTTTCTAGAGCTAAAGAAAAATCCTATAAAACTAATTTAGTAATTTTGCATTTCTGATTTTTCCAGGTGTTTCTCAGGCCATGTTCCCATGTGGTGTCTTGCCAACAAGTTGAGGTGGAACCCCTCTCAGCAGACGACTGGGAGATACTGGTAAAGAAAAACCAAGTGCTAGCTTCCTGTAAGATTAAACCACTTCTAAGCATCAGTAGAGATTTCTGGACCTCTCTATGTATTCTGAGTTAGTCTGGATCATAATAATGACTTAGTAGAAATCTAATGTATAACATGAGAACTACAGATGAGACAACCATGCTGTATTTGGGGTTAATTCTAAAAAAGTAGGTTTTAGCTTCTCTTGACACAGAAACCAAACAGCAAAAGGATAGCTGAGATGTTGGATCCATCATATGTATCTCACAGCATCATGTATACTTTAAATATAACAATACACTTTAAAATAAAAGAGTGGGGATTTCNNTACCANGTATGGAATGGTCCAAATGCAGCCTGATTTGACCTTTTTCTCTGTTGGTCCTAGGAGCTGCATGCCATTTCTCTTGAACAGCATCTTCTAGATCAAATTCGAATAGTTTTTCCTAAAGCTGTTGTTCCCATCTGGGTTGACCAGCAGACTTACATATTTATCCAAATTGGTAGGTGATATTGTAATNTGTACTGTCATTCTCTACACTTGAGTACCAAGTCCGAAGCAGAAGTGAACCTGTCCTAATGGGCTCTGTTTTCTACCCAGTTGCTCTGATGCCAGCGGCTCCTTACGGAAGGCTAGAAACTAATACTGAACTCCTCATTCAGCCAAAGACACGCCAAGCCAAAGAGCACACATTTCCAAAAGCAGGAGATGCACTCCGACAATTTCATAGTTATGGACAGGAACAAAAAGGAATCTCAAAAGAATTGCAAACCAGGCAGCTTCNTATGAACCCGGAGGGCGTCACTGAGTCTAACGAAACAGACCCACACGTTCCCAGTGACTCAGCATGGGGACCACGCTGGTGGACTNTGCTAGGAAGCATGTTTTCTTTTGGGCCTGACAACAAACAAGAGACNTCCTGGGGCTCACTGGAAATCAGTGCTTTCAAAACCATGCAGTCCCAGGTTGTTCCTCTAGACGGCGTTTTCAGAGTAAGCCAAGTTCAGCCTCCTAGTGCGCGTGACACGTCAGCTACCTCTGTGTTTCACAAACACGGCACCATCCATGTGTTTCCGTGGGACCAAGAATATTTTGATGTGGAGCCCAGCTTTACTGTGATCTATGGAAAACTGGTTAAGCTGCGTTCTCCNAAACAACAGCAAGGCAAAACAAAGCAGAGTGTCCTGTCACCTGAAAAAGAGAAGCACCGGTCAGAGTCGCCAGATCATAAACAGATGGGCTCAGAGCACACTGAGGAAGCTGGTGAGGCCTGTGTGTTGAAGGTAGTCTGGAATGGACTTGAGGAGTTGACGAATGCCACAAAGTTCACCAAAAGTATAGACCCTCTCCACCACGGGAAAGTCTGGGTTAGTATGAGGCTTATAAATTATAAATTATAATATATATATATATATATGTAAAACAACCAGCATGATGANAGAGTCTCTAAAAGTGTCTATGTGGAAGAAGCAATGCCTCCAGCCCCTTCTTCTTTTTTTTTTCTTAGCATAGTTATTTTCATTGATTTTTTTTTTTTAAAATTTCACATAATGCACCCCAATCCTCCCAGGTTCATCCCCACCCTGTGACCTCCCCCAAAACAAAGAAGAAGAAAAGAAAAGAAATGCCAAGTCCAATTTGTGTTGCCCTTATCCTCACTGGGGCATGGTCAAACTCCCAGTGGGCAGCCCCTTAAAGAAAACTGAGTCCTTCCTCATCCTTGCCGGAAGCCAACACCTGAAGCTATACTTCAGCTTTCCTATTAGCCCCTTCTTTATGTCTTTTAGTGCTTACTAATATTTGGGGAGATAAGAATTTTGGAGGTGCTGGAGAGATGCTTAAGAACACTTGTTGCTTTTGCAGAGGACCCAGGTTGGATTCCCAGCACCCTTGTGGCAGCTCACAACCATCTGTAACTTCAGTCTCAGGGCATCCCACACCCTCTTCTGGCTTCCATGGCACCAGGCATGCATGTGAAGTACAAGCAGAACACAGAAAAAAAATTCTTTAAAAAATTTTAAAGAAATTTTGAACATCTTTATTGAGATCAAATTTAAAGTGTACAATTTAATGTGTNCAGAAGTTGTTATTAGTGTAATATTGTGTGATCATTCCNATAATCTAAGTTTAGAATATTTTTATTATTAATGGGGTGGTAAATTTTACCCTTTACTTTTTGGACTGAATTTGTACCCATGGCAGATTGTCTGTGATTAGGTTTAACTACTCCAACTTTTTCAGTGAGTCTCAACTTTCACACACACACAAAGACTTCTAAAATGGTTATGAACTGTTGCTNCAGTCTTGATGTTTATGTCTCCCTGAAACCAATATGTCAAAATCCTTCCCANGAGGTGATGGTATCAGGAGATGAGACCTTTGGGAGGCCATTAAGTTATAAAGCTGAATCCGTAAGTGCAACTGATGTTCTTATGAGAGATGGCCACTCNACCTCCTTCCCCTCTTCTGCCAGGGGAGGACACAGCAAAAGTACCCTCACATGCACGGCCNTGAGCAGAGCCTCACCAGCACCAGCTCTGCCAGTGCCTTGACTGTAGACTTCCCAGTTTATGAAACAGGAATGAATCTGTTGTTTGTAAGCTACCCAGGACATGGCATTTCCGTTAAAGCAGCTAAGCAGACTACAAATGTGAAATACTACGTTATGGTCGTTGGATGACTTAAAAGTAGTATTAGTATTTAGGCTATGAAAATACTTTAATCAGTCTTTGAACATATTTATATTCTTACTATTTATTTTTTGAATTGCAGATCCCAGAGGACCTGAGAAAGAGACTAAAGATAGAGCTGCATGCAGTAGTCAGGATAACTCCACTGGAGACCACCCCTAAAATCCCAAGATCTCTGAAATTACAACCTAGAGAGAACTTAGTGAGTTCAGATATATGTTGTATCAAAATTCTTTTATGGATATTACAGAATTTCTCATTGTTCATTAATAATAATATTTTTTATTGTGTTAGAAGTCACATGGCATTTTAATCATTTTTCCAGTGAACAATTCAGCTGCATTAATTATAATGTTATGTGTCCATGACCATTTCCAAAATGTTTCTATCACCACAAACAAACACTCTGTGCCAATGACTCCTACCCTCTGAGCACCTGCAGTACACGTTCTGTCTGTGTGGTTACTTCTAGATACTGTGGAGAAGTGGAGTCAGACAGCATTTGTCCTGTGTGTCTGACTTACTTCATTTCACATAATATTTTCAGGGTCCCTCCATATTGTGGCATGTATCAGAACTTCATTCTGTAATCTAGTGGTTAATGTTTCATTACACACACACACACACACACACACACACACACACACACACACCCCAAGCTTTTTCTTTTGGGCCACCAACCAGTTCCCAAATCATGNCACGGAGACTTATTAGTTTTGAATGCTCAGCCTAGCTTAGGCACATTTCCGGCTAGCTCTTTTAACTTAACCTGTTTCTCTNTCTACCTTTTGCCTTNGGGCTTATGANCTTTCTTACTTCTGTATATCTTACTTTCACTGCTTCTGTATGTCTGCCTGGCCTCTTGCCCTGGTCATCTCCCTCATTCTCTCCTTCTCTCATTCTTCCTTTCTCTTCTTCCTGAGCCTAGATTTCTCCTCCTATTTGCTCTCTCTGCCTACCAGCCCCACCCTATCCTTTCTCTACCTAGCTATTGGCCATTCAGCTCTTTATTAGACCAATCGGGTGCCTTAGGCAGGCAAGGTGAAACAAATGCAACACATCTTTACATAATTAAACAAATGCAGCATAAATAAATGTAGCACATNTTTGCCCAGTTAAAATAGTATTCTACAACACACATATTTGTTTATCCATCCAGGTGTCCATGGANATTTAGATGGCTTCTACTCATTGGCTCTTGTGATTAATGCTGCAGGGATCAGTATCTACTTGCTTCTCTATCTTCTGTCCTTTGGGTATATACCTAGACGTGAGACTGTGGGTTTGTGGGCCAATAACATGCTTAATTTAAGAAGCAAAGAAATT
>LZPO01087296.1:124856-135971 GCA_001675575.1 Neotoma lepida | reverse complement strand
GTTTTTTGAGACAGGGTTTCTCTGTGTAGCTTTGCGCCTTTCCTGGCACTTATTCTGTAGACCAGGCTGGCCTCGAACTCCCAGAGATCCGCCTGCCTCTGCCTCCCGAGTGCTGGGATTAAAGGCGTGTGCCACCATCGCCCGGCCTATTAGTCATTTTTAGTCCTTGTTAAGCATTTAAACAAGAGCAGGAGCAAGGGAGTTTGTTGTTGTTTTTGGCTCTTTTGGGGGGCCCGCCACCCAGCTCCCAAATAAATCACACACAGAGGCTTATTATTACTTATGAATGCCCAGCCTTAGCTTGGCTTAGTTTCTAGCCAGCTTTCCTTAAATTTAAATTAACCCATCTGTCTTTTGCCTCTGGGCTTTTACATTTCTCTGTTTTTGTATACTTTTACTTTCTTACTCCATGGCTTGCTGTGTAGCTGGGTGGCTGGCCCCTGGAGTCCCTCCTCCTTCTCTGGCTACTTCATCTTTAGCTCTCTCCTCCCAGTTTTCTCCTTCTATATATACTCTCTGCCCACCAGCCCTGCCTATCCTTTCTCTTGCCTTGCTGTTAGCCAGTTCTTTATTAGATCATCAGGTGTTTTACACAGGCACAGTAACATAGCTTCACAGAGTTAAACAAATACAACATAAACAAAAGTAACACACCTAAAAATAATATTCTACAACATTTCCCCCTTTTTGTCTAAATAAAGGTTTTAACTTTAACATAGTATAACTATATATAACAAAAGTTATCAAGTAAGAATTAATTTACAATATTCAGTCCATTTGTAGTTAGCATATACAAAGAAAATAATGTATTATCTATCCTATCTTAGTGAATCTAAAGTTTTACACCTAACTTACTTTCTCTCATAACTAAGAAAAACTGCANCTATAGCTATTTAGTCTTCAACTCCATCAAAGACCCAGAAGGATGTAATATGACCTAACAACAGAGACATTTGGATGCCTGGACAGTCACCCAAANTTCCTCTGCAATGTNGGGGCATCCATCTTCAGCCTACAGGCTAGAGTATATCTGGCAGACTTTTCTATGAAGCAGGAATTTTGGACTGTCCTGCCTTATTTTAGCNAAGTTCATCAGTCACTTTCCTCTGTGTCCTGCAGAATGTCTGCACAGCACATTGTCAGCAGTCAAAGACAAGAACAGTTTCTTTGCCTAGTGGCTAACCTNGCTACAGCGTAAGCAAACTCCATAAGGAGTTTCTTCAATGCCCATCATCTTCTCTGAAGTAAATTGGTGCTACCAGGAACAGATGTGTCTCATTTTCATGAAAAGCCCTAAGTTAACAAAACATTTTAAATGCCCTATTCTGCAGGTCTTTGAAAGGTTTGAAGACCATCTATCTAAAATATATCTCTATATGATTTTGAAAAGCATACCTAACGGGTTGGTTCTGCNGGGCCTGGGTATGGCTCCCTTTGTGGTCTTTTGGGTATTTCTCTCCTCGTGAGTGATCTTAAACCCTTTTTACTCTGAGAGCTATTTAATAGTGATGGACTCCCAGACTTGGGGTTCTNTCGTATCCTGGCAGACCCCCCAGAGACCCANGCTCCAGACCAGTAGATGCAACAAGCAAGAGGATTTTATTAACTTCGTTTGCAANCGGGCCCCCCACACCGGGANGTGGGGGAAGCCCCGAACAGCATTTTTGGGCAAGTTTTAAAGGCAAAAACCACAAGATTANCATAATTCGTGGGCTATTGTACAATTGGCTGGTTTGAAGGTTGCTATGAGTGGGCTTTTGGGGATTTACCTGGTAGGGTGTGGGTAGGGGTTTTTCCTGGTAGGGGGTGGGTAGGGTGTGCTCTTGGGGTGGTGGCTGTTTCTTGGAAAACCCACAAAGTGCTCTGTCTTGGCCATGTGGCCTTATCCTAGGCTAACATCTGGTNTCATGGCCTGGTCTCGGGACTAGGCTTAGTTTCTTAATTCTTTATGANAGAAACCATGGTTGGGGTTTTTCAATAGTAAATGTAAACTTTGTCATGAAGTACTTCTGAATATTAGGAAATTTGCTGCAAATAATGTCTAAAATTCCTGACATTAAAAATGCTACCTATCTGTGATTCTTTTTATGGAAAAATATGAAAAGAAGTAATATGTATCAACAAGAAAACTATTTAGATTAAATGTAGGCAACATCATTGTTTTTCCTATTTAGTTAAAATATATACCCACTCAAATTAATAGTGGCTTACTATTACTTTTTTAATGTATAACATTTTTACATGCATGGTTACTTTTTTTGTATTTGCTTTAATAATTCAGGCTTCTAAAAATATAAAAATACCTACTTTTATTCCTAGGAAGTAGGGTCTTGTTTTTTATGTATATATANAATTTAATTCTGTTTCCTATTTTTCAGCTTCTCTAGAAATATTGGGGAACCTTAGCATAACTATCTCCTAGGCACTAAGAGAAAGGGCTAGGGAGATGGCTGCAAGTGAAGTTCTGCTTGACACAGAACCATGACCTGAGTTCTGATTCCCAGGGCCCATGTAGACAACTGGACACAGTGACACGTTTCTGTAATTCCAGCCTGGGGAGGCATAGACAGGAGGATCACTGAGGTATGCTAGCCAACCAGTGTAGACATCACTGAGCTCCAGGTCAGAGTGTATCTCAGAAAACAATGTGCAGAGCAACTGAGAAAAGCACCTGGCACTGACTTCTGGCCTCCAGCCCCTCCCCCATGCACTTACACAGAAAACTAAGAGTACGGCTCATGTTGGGCCTGTCCTTGGCCATCAGTGTAAGAGGTTTAGTGGCTAACTAGTAAAAGAAACCGCTATGNTATGGCTGCTGGTTTTGTTTTGTCCTGGAGGTCCTACACCAGAGGTGTCAGTGAACCTTGGCTTATAGAATATCNTCTCTTAAACTTGCTTAACTTCAGTGAAGTAAAGTAAACTTACCTTAGTTAAAGTTATTGCTTGAGGGATGTGGCCCCTGACAGTCTGCCTGTGCTCCAGGGTGGCCTTACNCACATCCTAGCAGCACCAAGTAGACGTGAAATTGGAAGGGAAAGTGGTGAGGGGATATGGAAGAGGGGCGGCCAAGGAGTCGGGTGGANCTGATCAAAACACAAATGCATGTGAAATTCTCAATAACTGTTACAAAAGAGCCAAAGTTTTCCTTTTGACTTCGGTGAACATGGCTTCTTCTCCCTCCCGTCTCCCCCATCTGTCCTCCGTTGGTCTTGGCTGCACCCGTCCTGCAGAGCTCCCAGTGTCTCTCCGCACCAAGCTCTATGACTCAAGATTTACCTGCACCTCCTGGAAAAGACCCATCATTTACACAACATCCTGTGCTCAGGACACCTTCTCAAGAAGGCTACCAAGACCTCACTCAGGAGCAGAGAGACCAGCTGAGGGCAGAGATCAGTGTCATCAAAGGCAGATACCGGAGCCAAAGTGGAGTATGGCCTTTTCCTCTCAGAACCGTTAACCCTTTGAAAGTCGCTTTCCCATGTATTCCTTTGCATTTTAACTGAGCCATGTGTACAAGCAGAGTGCTGAAGCTTGTGACTCAGTCGGATGGGTATGAATGTCCTTGCTTGGAATTGTCCTTTGGAAAGAATGTCTACTTTCCAGGGATATCCTTACAAGAAGATATGACACTGGGACTGCCACTTTGTTCCTTGAATTCCTGGGTTGACATTTGTTTAATCTGCTTTTTATTTAAGGAGGATGAATCCCTTAACCAGCCAGGACCAGTCAAAACCACTTTTGCTATTAGCCAGGCACATTTAATGAGTGCACTTGCTCACACAAGACCGTCCATTAGTGAAGATGAAGGNAAGGATTTTGCTGAGCTGTAAGTAACCATAAGAAACNTATTATTCACTTAAGCTCTTAATGTTTACAATTTTTAAAAATTCAGAAGCTAATTTAAAAATATACATGGTTAAAGTGAGGTTTTAAGTGACAGAGTGTCTGCCTAGGATGTGTGAGGCCCTGTATTATCTCATTCCCATAACCAAAAAAGACACTGTCATAACTATGCACTTAGACTTTNCTTAACTAATTTGTTAGACTATATTTAAGTTATAGTGAGCTGATTTTAGAAAATGAAGAAATAGGACAATGNATAATGTTCTAAATAATTTTTGAATTATTTAGTTTATAAGGTTTTTNAAAAATGTACTGGTTTTAGCTGGGTGTGGTGGTACATGCTTTTAATCTGAGCACTGGGGAGGCAGAGGCAGGCAGTCTCTGTTAGTTCAAGGCTAGCCTGGTCTATATAGTGAGTTTCAGAACAGCCAGGGCTACACAAAAAACAACAACAATTACACACACACACACACACACACACACACACACACACATATACTGGTTTTGCTTTTAAGATTTACATTTACATAGAATTTCCTCATTTATAGAAATGTTACTACCCACTGGGATTTATAGCCTTCCTACAGTTTACACTGTGGCTACTTTGAATGGTGGGCTGGCCACCATTCTATGTCAGTGATTCAACATAACTCAAAAAATAATTATTCCTGGCTTTGTTTAAGAATAAATACTTCAATTCTCCTTCAGTTTTGCAGTTCTTTGGAGGTAAGGTATACATGTCAGTAATGTGTACTTACTGCACAAATGCCAAAAACAAAGATGAGGAAGAATAAGAANCAGAAATTTCCTTAGTCTCACATGATTGTGTACTTAGATGTTTCTCACTAAACTGTGAACATTCTATTGTGCTGCCAGGCCACCAGTCCCTTCCACCGGTCCCTTTGNACACTGTTTGGCACNTTATGCAGGTGGCACTTTGTGGTGTTCAATGTCAGTTTCTGGTGTGTCTCTGCCACGGTACCCAGGTTTTGACCTTTATGTACCTCCAGGTTCTCACTGCTAGTCTATAGTGTGGAGCCAGATGTTGGCACTTCATTAGTTCACTGGGATAAAGGTAGAATCATTGCATCACAGGGCACAACATTTCTAAGGCTTTCAAGTATATTGCCAAATTGCTATAGATAGTGTCCAGAGTGTCTTTCAGTGGCAGAACACAGGACGCCAGCTCTCAAACCCTCCCAACCTCAGTGTCCCACTGCTCTAAACATGGCTAATTTGACTGCAGAGAAATTATGTCTTATTAGTAATTTCCCTGTCTTTGAAAAAAACCATAAAGTTATGATTTTCATATTGTTCATTGCCATTTTTATTTTATCCTGTCTAATCTGCTGTCTGTTTTTCTCCTTTTTTCTACCTAGACTGCAACTTTTAAAAATTATTTTTAATAACTGTTTAATTTCCTCCAACGTTTTTCCAGTTATTTTCCTTTCATTTCTTAAAACATAAGGCTGTTTTTAAAAGAATCCATTATCTTTGTTCTGTAATTATTAAGTATTATTCACTAAATATCATCTCTCTTACTTTTTAAGGTATGAAAACTTTCAAAACCCAAAGAAGAGAAAAAATCAAAGTGGAACAATGTTNCGACCTGGACAGAGAGTAACTTTAGCATAAAATATCCTTCTGACTTTTCTAGGATGTGTGTGTTTGATTGTTCTGATGGTCTGTCCCTAAGNTGATATTGTAAAAATGATGTGTGTAAATTTCTTTTTAATAAATTTGGTTAATCTATAAAATCAAGAATGGTAAATGCTGTGATTATGCAGTGCTCAGGACTATCTGAGATTAACAGTGAAGCTAAATGAAGGTCTTTATAACAGATGTGTATTTTATTTCCATATTAAATCCTTAATGAAATGATATTAGATCAGTGGTGGAACTAACTTGTTTTCTTTTAGAGGGGAGAGATTTCTTGTGTACTCACTGTTTTTCTGGCATTTGGCAGATTGTATGCTTTGCAACTTCTTGACGTTTTTGGAAAGAGATATATTCTATTATCTTCTGATTTTTTTTAAATCCAAACATGACATTTACATACAATCCAAATAAATTTAATCCCTTCAACCAAAAATNCCTGATAGACTCTTGATCCAGTCCTAAGTCCAGAATTTTTAGATGTTGTTCTTTTTTGTCCTGATTATAGCATGATTTTATTTTGATATTCTCTTAATCCGTGAACTAACTTGTAAAGTAAGCCACCATCANCACAAACAGTATTTCTAATATCTAGTAATTGGGTGTGGAAAAAGAAGATAGAGTTAATAAAATATCAGATAAGTGTGTGAGATCACAGTGTGGGTGGCACACACACAGGCCCCCTGCTCTGTCCGAAGCCTTGTTAATGGCTACCATGAGGCAGGTAGGACTCAGGAAAGCCTGGCTTTCCCTTCTGTCTCTTCCTTCCAGAGGCTGGCCTCGGCCTAAGAAAGCCTTTTTTGGTACTTCGGTCTGCTTCACTCTTTTCTAAAGCTCCGTCTTAGTTAGGGTTTCTGTTGCTGTGAAGAGACGCCTTGACCACAGCAACTCTTCTAAAGAAAGCATTTAATTGAGGTNGTTTGCTTGCAGTTTCAGAGGTTCCCATCATGGTGGGGAGCATGGTGGCACACAGGCAGACATGGTGCTAGAGAGGTAGCTGGGAGTCCTACTTCTTCCAGGCAACAGGAAGTTGACTGAGACACTGGGTGGTATCCTGAGCACAGGAAACCTCAAACCCACCCCCACAGTGACATACTTTCTCCCACAAGGCCATATCCACTCCAACAAAGCCACACCTCCTAATAGTNCCACTCCCTGTGAGATTATGGGGACCAATTACACTCAAAGTACAACACTCCCCTTCCTGCCATGTGACTGCTTGCCAAACCTTGCCTAATTTATAAAGGTGTGGCTTTCTCTCCTCACCTTTCTTCACATCCAGCTCCTCTGAGAAGCTGCTGCAGTTTACANCTTGCCTGCCCTGCAGTTTTTCTTTTAAACTCTAATAAAATTGTCTTCTAGCTTAAAACAAAAACCTNAGCAGTGTGGTCCTCCCTCACAGTCTCCAGTTCTTAGTATTAAGGTTGTGGTTTTGGTTCACAGCATAAATGAAATATGCTGCTCCTTGTAGGATAGCACAATCTCCCAGAGTGGTCTCCCCCAAAGGTCAGCTGTTTCAGGGTGACAATTTAAATGAAACCCTGTGAATCTCCTGGGTAACACCGTGGTACTCTTCATTGTAAGATGAGTGACATAATCAAGTTGGGTCACATGAATAAGAGTGAAAGCATCAGTCAGTCTTTGAAAGCTGGTGTTGGCATATGTTTGGAATACAGACAAAACAAATCTAGTTCCAGGATGTGCCCCCTCAAGAGAAGACAAATGGACGCCACCTGTGGGGAGAATGGGGTTGCAGAAGTCATCCGGGCTTAGGCTGGATTCCCTGTGTATAGATTAGGGCTGCTCACTGCTGCTGACTAGAAGGCTACCAGAATAGAGGCAGCCCACATGGAGAACATACAGGCACTTCCCATTCTCGCCCCCTTAACCATTTATACGTGAGNCTGTCAAGTGCTGCAAAGCTAGAGAAGAAAGCTAACAGAGAGCCCTGAAATGGCAGTCTTCAAAAGCCTGACAACTGAAGTGCCGTCCTGGAACCCACATAAAGATGGATGGAGAGAACCGACTACATGGTTGTCGTCTGACCTCCGCACACACTGATGCATATACCTACGCACACATCAAACACATGCAGTAAAAATGAATGAAATGAAAAATGTATTAAGAGCACCAGGGAAATGAGAAGGGCATCCATCAGATAGTTCAATGGTAATTGGGAGGAAGAGGACGCAGGCTGGGAAGACAACAGATGAATACTAAACAATAGGAGCCACTGGAGTCGGCTGACAGGAAAACGAAATTCAGACTATTATAAAAGATACAAGTATCCACCAATTTACAAAGAAATGNTCAGAATAAGAAATGGTCTTGGATATTATTTTTCTTAGAGCCCTGTGTAGTACTGCCTACGTCTGGAACTTGCTATGTAGACCAGGCTGGCTTTGAACTGANAAAGATCCTCTTGCCTCTGGCACTTAAATGCTGAGATAAAGTCATATATCTCCTCAGTCTAATAATTTGGATTTTTTGTTTTGAGGTAGGGTTTCTCTCTCTGTCTTGGAACTCACTCTGTAGACCAGGCTGGCCTTGAACTTAGAGATTCGCCTCGCTGTCTCTGCCTCCCTAGTGCTGGGATTAAAGTTGTGTGCCACCACTGCCCAGCCTAATAATGTGTATTTTTAAATGCCTTCATTTAAATAAATGTCAAATGTTCATTTTATCAATAAGTCAATCTTTGATTTTCCTAAGTTCTGTTATTTATGGATGATGAGTCTTACCTATTTTGAATTTGGAGTACCACAAGAATGATGTTTCTATTTAATACTATCTTGGGGGGAGGCATCTTATTTCCTACTTAGGTAGTTCAAGTGAAATTAATAAATCCAATATAAACCCATTGTAGAAATATATTTTAATCCCAAACTGGAATATTAGCATTTAGAAAGTCATTTCCAACAATATTTACAATGAACTTAATTGTAATTTTTTTAAAGGAAGATGCTTCTTCCCAACTTTGGGACTATAAAAATGGGTAAAAGAGTTCTGATGAAAAACATTAAGATCAAGTCAAATTCTCATAAATTCCCGTGGTTAAAAACTTCTGCCTGAATAGATGAGGACAGAAGCAGCAAGTGGGTGCCTGCGCACTCCTCCCCAATTATGTGACCAAACTGCATTTGAAACATGTAACAGACTTTCCCATGCAAAGCACACCACAGGTCCTCAGCAAATGGTTTGAGTCTTCTGACTATGAAAACTAATGACCTATCAGTCACTTCCAAGATAGCCAGTCACTATCCTACTTGGGGTGATATTTTATCTGTGTTCCCCAATAAAATTTATCTGAGGATCGGAGGAAAAATGGGGCAGCCGGCCACTAGTAGTAAAACAATAGTCATGCAAATTAGCACACGCCCTTAATCTGTTTGTTTCTCTGTGACTCCAAGGTCACATTGGGAACTAGGGGAAGGGGGCGGTGGCACACGCCTTTAATCCCAGCATCAGCCTTAGAGTTCTGAAGGTCCATGCAGACAAGNCAGGAAGTGATGTAGCTTGGTGAGGATAGGAAATGAGTGAGCAGAATGGACAGGCATAAAAAGCCAGGTTAGACCGGAAGTCGCTCTCTTCTCTTCGCTTCGCTCCTTGGAAGTAGAGGCAGCGTTGGTGAGGTGAGGTTAGTGGTGGCTTGCTCCTAATTCCTCTGATCTCGGTCGGGTTTTCACCCCTATTTCTTGTTCTGTGTGTTTATTAATAAGACTGGTTAGAAGTTCATCTTACACCTACTGATAGTCAGGAAATTGTTACAGGGGCTTCTGCCTGAGTGGAAAGAGGGGATGGCTATACTGTAGATCAAAGGCATGACTGAAGAACTGTCTCACAGGAGCAGCAGATGCTAACAGCAAAAGGCAGTTTGACTGACAGCAGCTGAATGCCTACAGCATGAGATGAAAGTCTGAAAGAGCCAGGGCTAATAAAATCACCTACCAACTGCTTTCTGTAAGACTAAAGCAGTCGAGGTCTGCTTCCAGAGAAGGAAAAAAAAGATTGTGTGGCTTTGTGAAAAACCTACTGGTCACATTTTGATTAAGTCCTTGATCAGAAATCTAAATTGTAAGCCAGGTACAGTGGTGCACACTTTTAGTCCCAGCACTCAGGACTAAAGCACTACTAAGCACTCAGTAGCAGGCAATCTCTGAGTTCGAGACCAGCCTAGTCTACAGAGTGAGTTCCAGGATAGCCAGGCTATACAGAGAAACCCTGTCTTGAGGGGGAAAAAAAAGACCAAAAAAGTAAAACTCAGTGTTTTGTACCTATATAAAAATAGAATTCATTTTATGAGTTGCTAGAAATAAATTATGAAGAAAAATAGACACTACATGTTTCTAATGGTTTCCCTGGAATCTGCCACTTTTGCCTGGGAAAGTATACATGGAATTTAATATTAAACTTCAAACTCATTCTTTTCCCACCTGTGATTTTCTAAGCAAAGGACACTAAACAAGCTAATAATAAGGTGTGGGGTAAAAGCTTTNCCAAGTCATGCTTCCATGTAGGAGCCTCATGAAAGAAGTGTCTGNCGTTAACTAGCCGTGGTGTAACACATCTGTAATTCCAGCACTCAAGGAACAGGCAGGGGGATCTCATCTCAAGGTCGGGCCAGCCTGGGCTACACAGTGAGACCCTGTCTCAAAAACTTAAAGAAAAAAATTTTAAAGAGAAAACTGTTAAAATATAAGAAAAATGGAAATCTGGTTTTATTTTGGAGTGTAGGTGTATGTTCTGGGGATTAAAACCAAAGCTTCATATATGCTAACTAAACATCCCTCAGGTTTGGCTTTGTAACTATAAGTGGTTGGCAACTGTTTCCTTAATAGTTATTGCAGGAGTAGGTCCAACGTGAGTCCATATGTAGCCTTTCTCTGGTCTGGTGGGAACTGTAGGAAATGGTGACGACCTTGACTTGAAATACTCAGAAGGTGCATGGCAGACAAACTCCAGGTATTCCATCTTCCTCGGGAGATCTTCCTCTGGCCCTAAGAGGCAACCAATGGAAAAGGTAAACACAGTTTCAAACGCAGGTATTATTTTTATGAAATGTTAGCATTCTTAGACACTAAGAGGAAGCACTCAGGATAACCTACCTGACATTAGCCCTTGAAATGTGTTACTTTAAAGTCACACTCTACTATTTACCTCAACTGATTAAGGAATACAGCATCCCCCACATAGTGACTCAACTGAGAAAGGATCCTAAAATACCGAATATTCAGAGTTTATCAAGTGCCTTTACTGTTCTAAGTACTCCATACTTTGACTCCTCACGGGGCACTATTTTTTCCTATTTGACATACAAGTATAACAAGGAAAGACAGATTAAGGACTGGTGAGGTTCCTCAATCAGCTGGCAAGTGGCAGGACTAGGAAAGCCGGTAGTCNGGTTCCAGAGCTAGTGCTCTGACCTTCCCACCATGTGGCATCATGTAGGGCAGGGCAGACCCTCAAACTTTGAGGATCAGGAAAAGGAAGTGAGAGAGAATGATTCAGAACAGAGGCCTCTGCGGGCTCCATACTTACAGGCACAAGATATGTTTGGTCACATAACAAGCCTGACATGTGAGTGAGAATAACAATGGGGATATTAGTTGTCCTTGGAGT
>LZPO01087296.1:97784-109489 GCA_001675575.1 Neotoma lepida | reverse complement strand
CTGTGTAGTTTTGCGCCTTTCCTGGAACTCACTTGGTAGCCCAGGCTGGCCTTGAACTCACGAGATCCGCCTGTCTCTGCCTCCCAAGTGCTGGGATTAAAGGCGTGCGCCACCACCGCCCGGCGGTGCAAGATTTTTGTGTTGTTGATTGCAGGAGAATGTTTTGTCCAGTCCTGCCTGGCTCCTGCAGCCATTCAGACCCAAGTAAACACACAGAGGCTTATATTATTTACAAACTTATGGCCTAATGGCTCAGGCTTCTCATTAGCTAGCTCTTANATCTTAAATTAACCCATTTCTATAAATCTATACTTTGCCACATGGCTTGTGACCTTCCAGTACCTTTACATCTTGCTTCTTCTGGCAGCGGCTAGCAGCATCTACTCAGCTCTGCTTTCTTCTCCTCTCTCCCTAGTTAGAATGTCCGCCTAACCTTATTCTGCCTCACCATTGGCCAAACAGCTTTATTTATCAACCAATCAGAGCAACACATATTCACAGCATACATCCAGAATGACATCCCCATCAGTAGATGCCATTGATCTCCCCACGATCNTTGATCTCTGCAATGTGTCTAGTTGTGGTTTTCTGTACTATCTGTATTTCCTGTAAAGAGGAGCTTCTTTGATGGGGGGTGATTACACTTACTTGTGGATATAAAGATGTTTTATAATGTAGTTAGAAATTATGCTGACCTAGTAAAGTGGCAGTACTAGGCTCTCATTTAAGATCCATGACTTCACTAGCCCTGGGTGGTTGATTAGGTCTCTAATACCAAGCATGATTTCCCTTCTGTTGAATGTCTTAAGTCCAATTAGACAGCTGTTGGTTCCACCAAAATGTGAATGCCACTGTTGTACATTTAGTGATACTTTAGCATGCTAATCATTGTTGTGGTTCATAGGCATTACACCTGGATAGATTATTGATTGCATCCTTCCCTTGGTTGCTTGTATAATATGTTCTATTATACTGGCAATTAAGTTTCAATATATAAATTGGGAAAATATATTCAAACCATAGCACACAATGAGAGCACTCAGTCTGGAGTCAGCAGAAGGGTTCAACTAGATCATACAGACAACTTAGTACATATGAGATGTGTGAGAAAAATTTTAGTGATGCTGTGTGTACATAAATGGTTAAAACAGAAGTAAATGCTTCTCAAGGCCTTAAAATTTCACACTAATTGGAAAAAAAACTAAGCTGACTTCCTTAGGTGGTTGTTAGTTTCAGTGTGTGGTATAATTTGCAGGACTTTTACATTTTACATGATTTATGTGTTGCACAGTTCTCTAATTAAAACTCTCAAGATGAAAAAACAGAGCAGATGTATAAAACACAGCACAGGCTGGTTTCAAAAGAGATGATCACAATTTGTTTCCTAATGATTATAGGCCGCAGAGGATCCACAGGCCTTGCATTTCCTAGCCCTTTATGTTAAAGGGGTGGGACTCTGCAATTAAATTTCTAGTTGGTTTACTCACCTGACAAATGAAAGGTAACAGAGTCCATAAATCACACAGCTAATGTTCTTAAGTGAATAGTACATATAAGAATGCAAACAACGGCTACATATAAGAAAATACCTGTGTAATGTAGACTATGAGGATGATGAGAAGAGAAGGGATTTCTTTTGACCAAACTGTAGTTAATTCATTAGTTATACTCCTGACATGTAAACAAATAAAGCATATTAACTGCATTTTGGAGGGGAAAACATACAATTAACTCAGNTTGACTGTTTACACCAAACTAGAGACACTGGGGACTGCACAGGGGTAATGAGTGGGATCTATGAGACAGCAGAGGCAGGTCTTCTTACTGACTTTTTTCTCTTTGAGCAGGGTGGGGGAGGGGTAGTGAGCATACGTCCTCTACTGTAGGCAGGCCTTCTGGACTTCCTATGCTGTAACTTGAGCACAGTGCAACTATTTTCTGTGTAAGATATTCTTGCTTCCCAGTCTCATTCTTTGCCTCAGAGAAGTGTTCTCTTTGCCTGCATTGTACTTCCCAACCTTCGTATCTAACACCATCTTTCTAAGAACCAGCTACCATTTCATCTCCACCTCCATAATTGTAAATGGCTATTCTTTCTTACAACTTTCCCTTCTTTCTCCCCTACAAGTATACCGTGCACATTGTCTCCTCCAACTACACAGGGAAGGAATATATCTTTTCTGTATTTCTTTCACTTCCTTACTCTCTGGACACAATAAACAGGCACTAAGTTTAATGAATGGGTTAGTGAAAAACTCCAGAGAGGACAAGTTTCCCCTCCTTCTCTACAAATCCTAGAGAAGAAGGACTCACGGTAGCTGCTCACCTGGTCATGTCTTCTCTCACCAAACAGCCAGATCTAGGTCTCCAGACAAGTTTCCCCTCCTTCTCTACAAATCCTAGAGAAGAAGGACTCACGGTAGCTGCTCACCTGGTCATGTCTTCTCTCACCAAACAGCCAGATCTAGGTCTCCAGACAAGTTTCCCCTCCTTCTCTACAAATCCTAGAGAAGAAGGACTCACGGTAGCTGCTCACCTGGTCATGTCTTCTCTCACCAAACAGCCAGATCTAGGTCTCCAGGGCTTCCCACTGATCTGTGATCTGCAGGTGATAACCTCCCACCATGGGGAGGGGCACAAAAGTTGTCATGGTCTACCAGAAAGACCAATTCATACTTTGCTAGAAATGAGCTTTACTGATCTGAAATAATGGTGCAGAACCTCTGGAGTTTTGTGAGCATCTTCCTCTTGCTGAGAAGAAAGTGATGGAAAGCTTCCTCATGGATGGAGCCTCTTGCTCCATGACGTGGAGTTGGCTTGAAGACCCGAGTGTAGGACTCCTTGAGACCCAACAGAGAGTGCATTGGCTAGCATGAGGATTGATGGAGCGGGCTTGACCTAGAAACCCTCTTCCTGATAGGAGGGTTCCACCCACCTCATGCTCCAACTGCCACTCTCTTAACTGTCACCCAGAACCTTGCTTCTCAGTCCTGCCACCACCTGGCTGTTCTTTGGATGGCTGCTGCCTCAGGAGTCAGGAGAGCTTTGTGAGGACCAGGTGAAAACCGCGTTTGTGTTTCAGGGACCAACCAAACATAGTTCCTTGAGGAAAACGCAATGCTTTTGGGTTTTGGTTGCTCTTGTCTTTGAGTGCTTTGAAAAATCTCACTGTCTCTCCTGATTTTTAGGACACTATAGACACCAACTTGGTTATTTGAGCATCTTTCAATGACCTTCAGCTTTACGTGAAGATTGCTTTCTCAGAGGAGCTTCAGACTTTATCATAGAGGGAAATATTTCTTTTTGTCTTCAAAATGTAAATATATTATTATTATTATTATTATTATTATTATTATTATTTGATATAAATGGCCACTGTAAAAATTCATTGAAGTCAGGTACATTCCCAACTCAGTTGTATCAGAATAATGATCAGTCCTGTTTGTAGTATTTCTTTCCAGTCAGAGAGGCGGTAAAATAGTAATTCAATCTTCCTAAATATTATCCTCAAGTTTTGTTTTCTAAATTCAAAACTGTATCATAGTGAACTTCACATTGGTGCATGTATATGCATATGTTTTTGTGTCTGTACCAAAATTAATTTAACTACTTCGCTGCTAGTGGGTAATGGGCTGTTGGAAAATTTTGCCAATTATAATGAATGATGTACTGAATCCCCTTTAACATGCACCTTTGCCTTCATGTGTTTATAGAATAAATTACTCCAACTAGAACTGTTGGGNCTAAAGTGCTACCCGTTTGGAATTCTGGTAGATATCACTAAATTATCTCTCCACAGAAAACTTTGTATTGCTGTGAGATGCTGTTCCTCAAGTGTGATAATCCACTATACATAGTTGACTTGATGCTTAGGACCCATGATTGTTTTAGAGTAACAAACATATTTTAATTTTGCTTAAAATTAAGAAAAAAATATGAACATAACAATGGATAACATATAATGAATCCATACTGGCTTTTATCAATATTTCTAGCAATAACAAGAAAAAGATCATTTTAAATAAGAATAAATTTAAGTTTATAATTATTTAAATTAAATATATTTACTGTTTTGTGGGAAAGGGGGTTCAGTAGAAGAAACAAGTGTAGGTTCATGTGAGTCATAATGTGCCTCTGGATTATCTATTTCTTTATAGCCTTATGATCATGAGAATTATCTTTTTAATCTTTGAATTATTTTTATGTAAAAAAACAGACATTTCACTACTGCCTTTATTTACAGTTCTTTCGATGTTTTGTGAGGTATTATCTCCTAGGCTTACTGGCTATTTAGATTTTTTATGAATTGGTTGTTTGTGTTAATTTCTCATCTTCATTGGGCTGCTAGTATTCCCTTTCTGCAGTATAATAAACATTGAAAATATTTTACCATTTTTCATATCAGATTTGTTGTAATTTTTATAGTAACATCAGAAGTGCTTTGTACCTCCAATCTCTTAAGCACTTCTTTTTTATGGTATCAAGAAAATTCTTATAAATGCTTATCCAAATATTCCTTGTATTTGCTAATAGGGCATCTGTGATTATTACTATATATGACAATATTTTCAGTTCACCTGTGTATTGGTTACTTTTCTATTTCTGTGACAAAATACCATAACCAAGGCAACTTATAAAGAAAATTGTCCCATTGGGATTCTGGTTTCAGAGAGTTAGAGTCCAGGGCAGAGCAAAGGCATGGTGGTAGGCAGCTGGAGCAGCAGCTGGAGCAGCAGCTGAGAAATCACATCCTGATCCACAGTAGGAGCCAGAAAGAGAACACAGGGAATGGCAAGAGTCTTTGAAGACTCAAAGCCCACTCACAGTGACACACTTCCCTTACAGTCCAAACTCCTAATCCTTCCCAAACAGTTCCACCAACTAGGGACCAAGTATTCAAACACATGAGCCTATGGGAGTTGGAGGGGCATCCTCATTCAAACTGCCACAACCTGCAATACATCTTTGAATAACACATAAAATAACTATTAAACTATTTTTATTTCCAAGTGCATAACTAATTGTTCCAACATCAGAGGGCATAATTTGAAGTTTCACCTTTATCAACTAGTAAAATCTCATATATACATCAATCTGCTCCTTGAATCTCTTCCATCCCATTGATCCATTTATTTATTGCTACACTGGCACTATAGTTTTAATCATACAGCTTTATATCATATGTATCTGATATACATATGTATATATACATTTTGATTTCTGCTAAAGTAAATCACTACTGCATCTTTTGTAGTCCTTTTTCAAATTTGTTCTTGATTTTTCTCATATATTTACACTGACGAACTTTAGTGTTACTAGAAAACCCTACTGAATCTTGTAAACTTTAGAGATTAATTGGAGGGNAAAAGGGCATCTTTATTAAATGGCATCTGCTTCTCCAGGAACCTGGCAGTTTTTTTGACTTCCTGTTTATACCATTCTGGCTTGGCCATCTTAGTCTCCTTTTCTTGCTCTANCATGTCCCTTGTGAGACAGGACACAGGCAGCAGTAGAGGGACTTGCTTGAAATCTTCCAACTTAGCTGGGCACGATAGTGCATTCCTTTAAACCCAGCACTTGGGAAGCAGAGGCAAGTGGATNTCTAAGTTCANTGCCAACCTGGTCTACAAAGTGAGTTCCAGGATGGCCAGGGCTACACAGAGAAATCNTGCCTCAATAAACAGCAGCAGCAGCAACAACAACAACAAAACAAGAACAAAAAAATCAAAGAAAATGAGATGGACGGGGAGAGTCTGCCTTTGCCTTGGTCCACCATCTCATGGTTTCCTGAGACTGGCATTTTGGTTGTTGAGCACAGGAGCCACGCCCAACTTCCTCAGCCACCATTTCTGGTCTCTGCTTTCACACTGGTTTCCTCTGTTCCTTCTCTACACTGTAGGTAAAGATGTCTTTCTAGTCAGATCCCCAATTCACTTGCTTATAAACCTCAGTGATTGCCCACTGCATTAGTTTTCTATTGCAGGTGATACAACTTTGCACAAACTTAGTGCCACAAAACATAGCAAACATGCAATCTCACAGTTCTGCAGTCAGAAGTCCCATGTCAGATTCACTGGGCTAAAAGCAACGTGCCAACATGGCTGAGTTCTTTTCTGGAGACTCCATGAGGAAGTGTTTACTGCCTTTTCCAGCTCCTACAGCCACCGATACTCTTTGCTCCAAGCTGCTTCTGGAATCATCTGTATCATTTTGACTTTTACTTCCTTTCTCAGTCTGTCCTTTCTGTCTTCCTCTTCTCGGTATGATCATAAAACAAACAACCAAAATAAACATTGGGATTTGATTGAACCTGGAACCATCTTATCTCAATGTCCTTGTGTGCATCTGCAGTGTTTCTTTTAACAAGCTAACATTTGCAGGGTAGAATCATTTGGGGCCTATAATTCTTCCTAACTTATTGATGTCATTGAGAAACAGATGCCAGTGTCTTTAAATTATTCCACCCTCAAGTGACAAAATCCCACAACCCCATTATTTAATCTCAGTACACTATCAACTTCCCTATTCTGGAATATGAGCATCTTCAATTTCTGGGACCTGTCTTCTATGCTTCCTCTGGTCCTGGTCCAGGCTGACTGCTCTATCTGGAAAAACCTTAATCCACCTCTTCATTTAACCAAGACCTGTAATCCTCCCAGCCCTTCCATAGACTTCATTTTCCCTGGGAGTCTCTGAAAATCTGTTCTACTCTCTGTCTTTTCCTCTGGATACCATGTAGTACCTCACACCCTTCCATGTTCCTGGATTGCTTATATTACCTTAATATCATTGTTCATCTGAATATTTTCTTTCCCCCAATGTAAGCCAGTTGAAGACAGAGCAATGGCAGAATCTCCACATGCCCCTTTAACTCCTTACTGAATGAATTAAAACATTAATTCTGTAATAGAAGGCAAATTATTTTTCTCTACAGCAGTGGTTCTTAACCTTCCTAATGCTGTGACCCCTAAATACAGATCTTTGTGTTATGGTGACCCCCAACTATAAAATTATTTTCATTGCTATTTCACAGCTGTAATTTGATACTGTTACGAATCGTATTGTAAATATTTTTTGTAGATAGAGGTTTGTTGAGGGGTTGTGACCTGCAGGTTGAGAATCACTGCTCAACAGGATCCATCTTACAAGTATTTGCTCATTCATTTAAGAAATATTTATTATGCACTAATGTGAAATGGATAAGTNCACAGTCATTAAAAATAGGAAATAGCCGGGTGGTGGTGGCGCATGCCTTTAATCCCAGCACTCGGGAGGCAGAGGCAGGCGGATCTATGTGAGTTCGAGGCCAGCCTGGGCTACCGAGTGAGTTCCAGGAAAGGCGCCAAAGCTACACAGAGAAACCCTGTCTCGAAAAACCAAAAAAAAGGAAATAATCTTGAAAGTAATAAGGATAGTAAGGAAATGGGGGTGTGGTCACAAGGACATGAAAGGTCTTCTCTTCCAGGAAAATAGACTTGGAGGTCAGTGAGCCAATCAACTTTAGTTCCGGAGATCATCAATACCTGGTTCAGAAAGCAGCAATTAAAGGTGGCCACTCTAAAGTGGATCAGCCCTTCACATATTCATCCAGAGATACACCACAAGAAGCCATAAAATACCCACGTTCCAAGCAAAGAGATGGCGCAAATACCTATGCAGTACAAATTGCAGATGATACTACCTCAGATGAGACCTTCACAACTCCCCCNAGTCCCTTCGAAGACACGTCTGTCCGTAGAGGTAAGAGTATAGTACTTGGGCTTGGAAAGGAGCAATGTTTTCTTAAAATATTTCTATGGTATATCCTGGCAGAAAGAATAAATTCTGCTTTATTTAGCTCTTCTGCACTTTCTTACTATGAAATGCGTCAAAGNCTGCTGTAATAGACTGCCATGGTGTTGTCCAGAAGATTCAGAAAGCCATAATAAACATGTGACAAACAACATTCAGATGTTTTAGGAAGTGTGAGTTAACTATTGATTATTAAATGTTTCACCTACATACAACATGATCACATAATATTAGCCTAAGTCTTTAAATATTAATTCAATATCCTATATATTTATTCTGGAATAAGCCAGGATAATGACAGAATGACAGAAAATTTTAAAATTGTGACATAAATAAATGAGAACTTTTTTCTCATGAAATATACTGTTGAAGGGTAGGTAGCTAAGGCTAATGCCATGGTTCCCCATGTCCTACATGCTGTACTTAAGCTTTTTGGGGACCTAGATAGCTTGCAGGTGGACTCTGAACTTTGACTCCCAGTGATGCCTCTCCATGTCCTACCCCCCTCCCCTGTNTGCCATAGCCTGGAAAGAGGCCTTTGGGAGCTCTAGCCTTTCAGGTTGGAAAGGCCAAAGACCAAGGGCCAAGGGACGACAGTTTCTGGCAGCTCCAAGAAGTCCCACTCATGAGAGGAGTCCCAAGAGTTCTCCAAACTTTTCTAGAGGCTTCCTCAGAAGTACATCCCTGCAAGAGCTTTCATCCACCCACAGCTGATCCTATCTGAAGCTCGTGGCAGCTCTGTCTGTATTTTCTTTGTTGGGCTGATCATCATGTTTCACAAGATCTGGATCAGAGCATAAGAAGCCAGGGTAGATGTATGTCTAATTGGTCAATTGCCTAGATGCCAAGACCTTCACAGTGCCATGTAAAGGCAGGGGTTCTGCAATTAGTCTTTACAACAACTCTCTGAATGAAGAAGTTATAATGTCATGTTGGAGGTGTGGAAGCCTTATTTAAAGAGGTCGAACCGAAATATATGTAGAATCCCCCTCGCCAAAGTTAATGATTTACAGCAGCATCTTCTGGAGACAGGTGAGCCTTTGTCTGGTTTCACAAGTTGCACAGTAAGTATATAAAGGTGTCATGGAGGGAAGAAAATTATGAGGGTAATGAGGGAATAGTTATGGAAGGCCTGTAATTCTTGAAGGCATCTCTATGAAAATACAATTTAAAATTCATGAAATTCACCCACTTTAAGTGTACAATGTTTTCAGTACATTTACAGTTTTGCAGCCAGCACCATGATCAGTTTGGGGTCATATTCAATTCACTTCAAAATGAAATCCATCAGGAGATCTACCCATCTTCCTCTGCCTTGCCAACTGCAATCTCCTTTGTAACCCTGTGGATCTGCCCACTAAGGCCATTTCACATGAGCAGGAGTACAAAGCATATACTCTTTTGGAAATCTCTTCCTTCATGAAGTGTAAGGTTTTTAAGGTTCACCCACTCTGTAGCGTTAGTTCTTATTCATTTTATGGCCATATAGTATTCTATTGCCTGATAATAACTCATTATGTTGATGTGTTTGTTATGGCGTTCAAATCCACTGGGGAAAGACCACAGACTCAATCCAACTTATGATTAATGAATTTAATTATCACTGCGAGCAGGATGACAGCTGTAAAGCCAAAACGAAGGCATGCCACCCAGAATGGGCTAGAAGAAGGGTCATTAAAGGTGGAGACCACAATTATCTTAGTTTCCTGGAATGTTTAGCTGCTCTACAAGCTGCCTCACTCCCCTCGGCTAGCAAAGAGCTCTCTCTCACTCCCGGGTACACAGCCATAAGCAGGTTAACAAAAGCCAGAGCAAGCAGTTAATTATCTCACAGTCATTTTACAGTTCTGAGGAGTGGGCAAGGAGCTAAGAGTTGCCTGGAGCTTATCTCTTAGAAATTTAGGATGGGTGCCCAGCACAAAGTGGAGTTTTCCTTATCCATCACATATTTGTCAATTGATATTTGGCTATTTTGCCTTTTGGTTATTGTGACTAACACTGCAACCAATACCCATGAAGAGCTCTAGCAGGTCTGAGCACAACAAACATGGTGCTGGCAGGCCTTGCCCTTCCCACTTGCCTCTCCCTTGTAAACCATAGATACATCCCTAAAGCTGGCCACCAAGGTCTATTGCCTTATTTGGACACTTTCTTACACCAGACTCATTCCTAAGGCTGATCACCAAGGTCCAACTATCAAAGCAATCAAAATCCTCTTCTGTCTAGCCTAATTAATATGCCATATCAAAACATGCCTCCGCATCCTAGCCCATTTTAACACAGACCTCTTTTTTCCTCTTAAAAAAAAAAATTCACACCTGCAAGGTCATTTGCTGCTCTTTTTTCTTCCCCACTTAATAAAGGATCTGTCTGTGAAAATAGGTGTGTGGGTGTGGTTTGTGCCTAATCCCGGGTCTGGGAGGGAGCACCCTGCTGTGTGCAGGTCCCTTCAGTTCACATAGCAGTTTTATATAAACACACGTTTACACTTTTCTTGGAAGGAATGAAGGATTGTTGAATGACATCACAAGTATCCTTCACCTTTTGAGGAATGGCAAAACTTTTCCAAAACAACTGCACCAGTTTTCATTTCAACCCATAATGTATGAAGTTTCTGGTTTCTCAACATCCTGACCAACATTGGTTATTATCTTTCTGACTGCAGACATCCTAGTGAGTGTGAAGTAGAACCACGAAATAGTTTTCACTTGAGTTTTCCTTTTTCCTCCCTTTATTGAAAATCAATTTTCTTTCTCACATAACGTATCATGATTACAGTTTTCCCTCCCTCTACTACTCCCAGGTCCTCCGGTCCTCCCTCTACTCCTCCCCTCCCATCCCGATTCACCCACTTTCTGTCTCTCATTAGAAAACAAACAGACTTCTAAGGGATAATAATAAAATACAACAAAATAAAATATAATAAGATAGAACAAAAGCTACCATATTGGAGTTGGACAAGATAAACAGAAGGAAAAGAGCCTAAGAGAAGGCACAAGAGTCAGAGATCCACTCGTTGACAAACAAAGGAATCCCATAAAAACAGTAAACTGGAAGCAGTAATATATCCGCAGAGGACCTGGTGCAGAAAGGCCGAGAACACACTGCCTCAGTCTCTGTGAGTTTCTAGGAGCTTTACTCATGTTCATTTAGATGGCCTTGTTTCTTTCATGTCCTGCATTCCCTCTGGCTCTTACACCCTTTCCTCCTCCCCTTCCAAGGGGTTCCCTGAGCCCTGAGAGGAGGAATTTGATAGAGACATTCCATTTAGGGCTGAGTGTTCCAAGCTCACTCACTCTGCATAATGTCTTGCTAGGTGTCTTTGTGTTTGTTCTCATGTACTGGAGGAGGAAGCTTCTCTGATGCCTGAGCAAGGCAATGATATTCTCTGAGTATAGCAGAATGTCATTAGTGGCCATTTTATTGCTTTTTTTTCTGTTTAATATATTTTACTCTGGATTCATAAAAATTAAGCACAAGCTAATCACTCTCCCCTAGTCTCAATTGTCTGTGGCAAACTTAAGTAATATTGACTGTAAAACATTTTGAGTAATTGATACGGTTCCTCATCAAAGCTTGCAAAAGATTTGAAATTATGAATTCAATGTTTAACAAATGGGGCTCATGAGCTTTTCCTTCATGTGTCATAATTAGAAGGTTTTTATTTCTCGAAAATTATCCATTTAAATGAATTGAGTGTATTTTAATGCAAAATTATGGGAATGTTTTTACATTCCTTTTATTGTACAATGTGCAGATTCTGTTCTAACACCTTCATTTATCTTTTTTTTTATTTTGCTGACATGTTGCATTTTATTTTTTTTGCACAAATATTTTATTTCATATCTGATACCTTTCTTCTTTTCTTAAATTTTTTACAGATTCCTCTCTCCTCCCTCCTCCCACCCCCCCCA
>LZPO01087296.1:64535-77100 GCA_001675575.1 Neotoma lepida | reverse complement strand
CTGATAGCAGAGTCTAGGAGACCTGCTGGGGTGTCTTCACGCATCACAGCATGAGCTTACCTCCTCCCCTTAGGTAGTCACACTGTATAAAATATTTTGTCTTAGCCTTTTACTTGACAATAATGGTCTCTGGGTATTAGTAGAGCTGTGTCAAATTCATTATTAATTAGGCCTGTGTTTTTCCATATTCTTTTATAAACACTTCTTAAAGCCTTAAAAAAATGGTCTGTGTGGTGTTGTGGATGAAACTCAGGGCATTTCACGTGCCAGGCAAGGCTTTCCCTATTGATACNGACCTGTCAGGGTTTCAAACTTCCTTGAGCTCTTAAAGAAAAAAAGTGTGCATGTGCTGGCATGCACGTACAGAGCCAGAGAAGGACATCNGGTGTCCTGCTCTATTACTCCCCCTGATTCCTTTGAAACAGTGTTTCTCGCTGAACTTGGACCTGGGCTATGGCCAGCGAGCCCAGTGAGTCTCTTCTTTCCATCCTCCACAGTTTTGGAGTTACAGGCACAGGTGNGGCCATGATTTTTTTTTTTAACATGGGTACTGAGGATTTGATTCTATGTCCTCATGCTGTGGAAGGAAGTCCTTGTACCCACTGAAGCTTCTCAGCCTTCGAGGAAAAAAAAAATGTGAAGATAGGTCTTCCTGTGTAGCACTGGCTGGCCTGAAACTTGCTATGCAGACCAGGTTGACCTTAAACTCAGAGATCTGTCTGCTTCTGCCTGAATGCCTAGAGTATGAGAATGTGCTACATCCCTGGCGAGAAAAAAAAATTGGTTATAAAACTTTCTGGACATACTGAGAAATAAAAAGACTAATGAGTCCCACGTAGTATCACCAAGCTTTAAGTGACCCACATTAGCTTCCTTTCCACCATCCTGACTCAGTTTCCCCTCCTTCTTCTCCTGCCAGTTCTCCTCCCCTCCCCCATCTACTCTTCCTCCTTTCTCTTCAGAAAAGGACAGGCCTCCCATGAATGTCAGTCAGCCATGGCATGTCACGTTTCAGTGAGACTAGGCACCTCCTCTCCTGTTTAGGCTGGACAAGCAACCCAGTAGGAGGAAAGGGTCCCAAAGGCAGGGTAACAGAGTCAGAGAGCNCTCCTGCTCCCCCTGTTAGGAATCCTACAGGAAGATCAAGCTACACAACTGTCACATATNTGCAGAGGGCCTAGGTCAGTTCCAGGCAGGCTCCCTGGTTGTCAGTTCAGTCTCTTTGATTGATTCTATGGGATTTCTTNTGTTGTCCTTGGCTCCTCTGGCTCCTACAATCCTGCCTCCCAATCTTCCACAGGATTCCTCAAGCTCCGCCTAATGTTTGGCTGTGAGTCTCTGCATCTGTTTCCATCAGTTGCTGGGTGAAACCTCTCTGATAACAGTTGGGCTAGGCACCAATCTATGAGTATAGCAGAATATCATTAGGAATCATTTCATTGACCTTTTTTTTTTTTTGTCAGTTGTGTTTGATTCTATCCTTGGTCTCTGGACTATCCCGCCTCTGGGTCCTGGCCCCCCAGGCAGTGTCAGCGGTGGACTCCCTCTCATGGTCTGGGTCTCAAGCTGGCCTTTGGTTGGTCACTCCCACAATTTCTGTGTGACCTTTACCCAGCATATCTTGTAGGCAGGACAAATTGTAGGTTGAAGGTTTTGTGGCTGTGTAGGTGTCCCAATTCCTCCACTGGAAGTCTTGCCTGGTTACAGGTTCTGTATCTCTCATTGCTAAGTGTCTTAGCTAGGGTCATCCTCTTAGATTCCTGGGAGTTTCCATTGCACTAGGTTTCTAGCTCACCCCAGAGATGTCCCCCTACCCCAACCAATTCCANTTGTCTCTCCCAGTACACTCTCCCTCTATCCTCCCCCAACTTGATCCCTCTGTTCCTGTCCCCACTCCCCATCCAGACCCNTACCCCCACTGGGAATGTCTATTCTATTGTTGTGTTTTAATTTTATTTTTATGGGTATGANTGTTTTGTCTGTTTGTGCATCATGTGTATGCATGGTGTGAGAAGAGCCCATCAGATCTCCTGGAACTGGAGTTAGAGATGGTTATGTGCCCCCAAGTGGGTGCTGGGAATTGAACCTGGGTCCTCTGGAAGAACAATTAATGTTCTTAACCTCTGAGCCATCTCTCAAGCCCCAGCAATGCCTATTCTATTTCCCTTTTGCAGTGAGATACATACGTCACNCACTTGAGCCCTCCTTGTTACTGAAGTTCTCTGGGTCTGTGGATTGTAGCATGGTTGTTGTTTACAGCTAATGTCCAGTTATAAGCAAGTACATAGCATGTTTGTCTTTCTGAGTCTGGGTTACATCACTCAGGATGATCTTTTCTAGTTCCATCTATTTGCCAGGAAATTTCATGATGTCATTGTTTTTAACAGCTGAGTAATACATCATTGTGTAAATGTACCATATTTTCTTCATCTAATCTTCAGTTTAGGGACATCTAAGTTGTTCCCAGTTGCTGGCTATNGTGAATAAAGCTGCTATGAACATAGTTGAGCAAGTGTCCTTGTGGTATGATGGAGCAAGCATCCTTTGGGTATATGACTAGGAGTGGTATAGCTGGGTCTTGAGGTAGATTGATTCGCCATATTCTGAGAAACTGCCATATGATTTCCAAAATGGATGTCAAGTTTTTGCTCCCACCAGCAGTGGAGGAGTGTTCCCCTTGCTCTACATCCTCTCNAACATGAGCTGTCACTTGTTTTNGCTCTTACTCATTCTGACAGGTGTAAGATGGAATCTCAGAGTAGTTTTGATTTACATTTCCCTCATGGCTAAGGATGTGGAACATTTCTTTAAGTGATTCTTGGCCATTTGAAATTCTTCTGTTGAGAATTCTCTGTTTATATTTGTACCCCATTTTTAAATTGGATTATTTGCTTTTGTGATATCTAATTTCTTGAATTCTTTCTATATTTTGAATATTAGAGATCTATCCAATGTGGGGTTGCTAAAAAATTTTTCCCAAAAAAATTTTTTCCCAGGCTGGGCGGTGGTGGCACACACCTTTAGTCCCAGCACTCGGGAGGCAGAGGCAGGTGGATCTCTGTGAGTTCGAGGCCAGCCTGGGCTACCAAGTGAGTTCCAGGAAAGGTGCAAAGCTACACAGAGAAACCCTGTCTTGAAAAACCCCCCCAAAAAATTTTTTTCCCATTCTGTAGGCTGTCATTTTGTCCCTTTGATGGTATCCTTTGCCCTAGAGAAACTTTTTAGTTTCATGAGGTCCCATTTATTAATTGTCNATCTTAATGCCTGTACAATTGGTATTGTGTTCAGGAAATTGTCTACTGTGCCAATGTGTTCAAGGCTGTTCTCCACTTTCTCCTCTATCAGGTTCAGTGTATCTGGTTTTATGTTGAGGTCTTTGATCCACTTGGACTTGAGTTTTATGCAGCGTGATAGATATCATTCTATTCGTACTCTTCTAGATGCCAACATCCAGTTAGACCAGCACCATTTTTTGAAGATGTTTTCTTTCTTCCATTGTATAATTTTGTCTTCTTTGTCAAAAATCAAGTGTTCATAGAGGTGTTTACTTCTGGGTCTTCGATCCAATTCCATTGATCAACCTGTCTGTTTTTTGTGCCAATGCCATGTGGTTTTTATTACTATTGCTCTGTAGAACAGCTTAAAATCAGGGATGGTTATACCTCTGGAATTTCTTTTATTGTACAGGATTGTTTTAGCTATCCTCGCTTTTTTGTTTTTCCATATGAAGTTAAGTATTGTTCCTTCAAGGTNTGTAAGGAATTGTATTGGAATTTGGATAAGAGTTGCCTTGAGTCTGTAGATTGCTTTTAGTAGAATGACCATTTTTATTATGCTAATCCTACCNGTCCATGAGCATGGGAAATCTTTCCATCTTCTGATATCTTCTCCAATTTCTTCTTTAAAGACTTGAAGTTCTTTTATAAAGATCTTTCACTTGCTTGGTTAGAGTTACCCCAAGATACTTTATATTATTTGTGGCTATTGTGAAGGGTATTGTTTCCCTGATTTCATTCTCAGCCCATTTCTCCTTTGTATATAGAAGGGCTACTGAGTTTTTTGAGTTAATCTCATATCCAGCCACTTTGCTGAAGGTGTTCCTGGTAGAATTTTTTGGGTTGCTTATGTATACTATCATATCATCTGCAAATAGCAATACTTTGACTTCTTCCTTTCCAGTTTGTATCCCTGTGATCTCCTTTAGTTGTCTTACTGCTCTAGCTAAAACTTCAAGTACTATATTGAATAGATATGGAGAGAGTGAGCAGCAGCCTTGTCTTATCTCTAATTTTAGTGGAATTGCTTTAAGTTTCTCTCCATTTAATTTGATGTTGGCTATCTGCTTTCTGCATATTGCCTTGTATCCCTGATCTCNCCAAGATATTTATTGTGGTGGTATTTTATCTATATCCCCCAATAAAATTTATCTGAGGATCAGAGGAACAATGTCAGCCGCTAGCCTTGCAAAATTAGCACACACCCTTAATCCTATCACTTAGCAAGCAGGGTCTGTCTGGATCCCTGTGAGTTCATGATCACTAGGAAAAAAGTCAAGCATAGAGACACATGCCTTTAAACCCAACATCAACCATAGAATTCTGGAGGTCTATACAGACAGACAGGAAGTGATGTAGCTAGGCTGAGAGAGCCAATGGGAGAACAGAGCAGAAAGGGATACAGGGTGGAGGTATAGGAAGTCAAGTTTATCTGGTACTTGGAATACTCACACCAAATGTGGGATCGAGCTGTAGACCTTATATATATCCTGCTTCACAAATGAGTCTGTCAGATAAGCTAAGCCTATAGGCCGAAGATGGATGCCCCAACGTTGCAGAGAAACCTCCAGTGACTGTCCGGGCAGCTGGCTGTCTCTGTCAACTCACATTTTTTGGAAGTCACTTGTTTGCACTTCCTGTTTTACTACGTAATATTATTTCCTTCTCGGTTTTCTGAGGGAGTTGAAGATTAGATAGTTATAGTTTTCTTTGGTTAGAAATGCAGAAAAGAAACTCATTAAGACACGTAACATGTATAAATTTGAAAGACATCATAAGACAGTTTTCTGTTAGTAATTAATATAAGTTAAGATAGAAAGTGAATTAAGTACATTTTTGGACTCACCAAAATAGGATAGATAATGGAATATTTTCTCTGAATTTGTCAATGCAAATGGACTAGACATTGTTGATGTATTTATTGCTTGTATATATTGTACATAGTTATTGTACTAATTGTATATGGTTTTTCTTATATTAGTTATAGCTTTTTTAAAATTTCTTTTATTTTTTATTAGACAAAAAGGGGAAATGTGGTGATATTTTATCTGTGTCCTCCAATAAAATTTATCTGAGGATCAGAGGAAAAGGGNCAGCCACTATTAGTAAAAACAGAANTCATGCAATGTTAGTACACACCCTTAATCTGTCTGGATCTCTGTGAGTTCAAGGTCACACCAGTGAACATGGTGACACACACCTTTAATCCCAGCACCAACTATAGAGTTCTGNAGGTCTGTGCAGACAGACAGGAAGTGATGTAGCTTGGTGGAGAGAGGAAATGAGCTAGCAGAATAGNAAGATATATGTCTGTTTAGACAGGAAGTCATTCTCTTTGGAAGCTGAGGTGTGGGTGAGGTAAGGCTAGCTGGTGGCTGTTCCTAATNCCTCTGATCTCTGTCAGATTTTCACCCCTATTTCTGGCTTGGAAGTCTATTCTGTTAGATATTAGAATGGCTACCTCAGCTTTCTTCTTGGGACCATTTGCTTGGAAAATCTTTTCCCAACAGTTTACTCCTAGGTAATGTCTATTTTTGATGTTGATGTGTGTTTCTTGTATGCAGCAGAAGGATAGATCTTGTTTTCGAATACATTGTTAGCCTGTGTCTTTTTATTGGGGAATTGAGTCCATTGATATTGAGAGATATTAATACTAATGATAGTGAATTCTTGTTATTTTGATGATGGTGGCAGTATTGTTTTTGTGTGTGTGTGTGTATGGTGTGTGTGTGTGTGTGTATGTGTGTATGTGTGTGTGTTTGTGTGTGTATGTGTGTATGTTTGTGTGTGTGTACGTGTGTATGTGTGTGTGTGTGTGTGTACGTGTGTATGTGTGTATGTGTGTATGTGTGTGTGTTTGTGTGTATGTGTGTGTATGTGTGTATATGTGTATGTGTGTATGTGTATATATGTGTGTGTATGTATATGTGTGTAGTGTGTATGTGTATATATGTGTGTGTATGTATATGTGTGTATGTGTTTATGTGTGTGTGTGTATATATGTGTGTGTGTATATATGTGTGTGTGTGTATGTGTGTGTGTATGTATGTGTGTGTGTAGATGTGTGTGTGTGCAAGCATGTGCTTGCTCTTCCCTTCTCCTGGTTTTGCTGGTATGAAATTATTTTATTTCCTGTGTTTTCTTGAGTTCAGTTAACCTCTTTGGACTGGAGCTTTCCTTCTAGTATTTTCTGTGGGGCTGGATTTGTAGATAGATATTGTTTAAATTTGGTTTTGTTATGGAGTATCTTCTTTTCTCCATCTACTGTAATTAAAGTTTTTCTGGGTATGTAGCAGGGACTAGGGGGGTCCAGCCCCTCGATAGTCCCCTCCCAGGGTCTGGGAAGAATCTACAACCAGCTGATAATTTAATTTTTGATGATAAGAAATGAGTCTATGTACACGAAAATCTTTAGTCCATACACTTTATTCTTCTAAGTTCACTCTCTACACAGCTTCTATTCTGCTCTCATTGCCGCATCTAGGTTCTCATCCATCTAGTTCCTTCCCATCTTAGCTCCTTTCCCATCTCCTTCTTCCTCATCTTGCTCTTCCCCATCTGGCTCTCCTACACCTTCCATCTTGTTTCTCTAGTACTCTCTTCTAGCCCCTCTAGTTCTTCCTCCCTCTAGTTCNTTCCTCTTCAGTTCTTATACCTCTAAGTTCTCCATAAAAATCCTCAAAAATACTTCCCTCATCTCTGAGGTTTACAGTTATATATATCCATGCAATAGCAGTGCTCTAGCTAAGCCAAGGTCACCAGGCTTGAATTCTTAAAGGGTCATAAAGGCAGGTAAGAATTCTCCTCAGGCAGTGACCATCAGGCTTTCTTTTACAACCCAAAAGGGGAGTGGTAGAGGAGGAGGTTAACATTGAGTGCTAATAATCAGTTAATAAATCAAAAGGGGATTTATGTGCTCAACCTACATTCCCAGAAGTAGTTAGGTAAGAAGTTAGGAGTCTATAAAGTTCATAAGACAGTATAAAGGTCTCTCTCAGCTAAAATTGCACAGGAGATAAAGCTATCCACCTGACCTAGGAAACAGGTGCTGTTTCGTTTGACCTTGGATGCTTAAGTCTGTTCTTAGAGAGTACAGAGGCATCTCTGATAAGATACCTTCATCCCTCTGGGGACGGTCCTGGCCAGGTGCTACTAATGACAAATTAGGGATCCTGGCTTCATTACTGCTCAGAAGGTTATCAAATATTCCTTTAGTAGAGGGGAAATGGTATCCAGTAAATGATGGAAAAGCTACAATAGCACATGAGAAACTCATAGTAGGAAACGGCTAATAATCAAAAGCCAATACCACCAAGACTCCTTGAGCCTCAGTTTGACCTCTGGAAGGACCTTGGCTTCTTCCAGGTATTAGCTTTGTCATAATCAACTGAAATCCTACTTTAAATATGTTTGTGGCTTGCAGCAGGTATAGTAATCTGGGNTGGCATCCGTGGTCTCTTAGAGTCTGCAAGACGTGTGTCCAGTCCCTTCTGGCTTTTAGAGTCTCTGTTGGGAAGCCAGGTGTAATTCTAATAGGTCTGCCTTTATATGTTACTTGGCCTTTTNCCCTTNCAGCTTTTAATAGTCTTTCTTTGTTCTATACATTTAGTGTTTTGATTATTACATGTTGGTGGAGATAGGGGAACTTTCTTTTCTGGTCCAATCTATTTGATGTTCTGTAAGTTTCTTATGTGTTTATCAGCATCTCTTTCTTTAGGTTAGGGAAATTTTCTTCTATAATTTTGTTGAAAATATTTTCTAGGCCTTTCAGCTGGGAATTTTCTCCTATTCTTACTATTCTTAGGTTTGGTCTTTTCATGGTGTCCCAGATTTTGTGGATGTTTTGTGTTAGGAACTTTTTAGATTTAACATTTTCTTTGATCAATTTATCAACTTCTTCTATCATATTGTACTAGCTAGTTTTGTGTGTCAACTTGACACAATCTAGAGTCATCAGAGAGGAAGGAGCCTCAGTTGAAGAAATGCCTCCATGAGATCCAGCTGTAAGCATTTTCTCAATTAGTGATCAATGGGGGAGGGGCCAGTCCATGGTGGGTGGTGCCATTCTTGGGCTGGTGGTTCTGGGTTCTGTAAGAAGGCAGGCTCAGTAAGCCATGAGAAGTAAGCTAGGAAGGAGCTCCCCTCAATGGTCTTTCAGCTCCTGCGTCCAGGACCTTGACCTGTTTGAGTTCCTGTCCAGACTTCCTTCAATAATGAACAGCAATGCTGAAGTGTAAGCCAAATAAAATCCCTTCTCCCCAACTTGCTTTTTGGGCACGGTGTTTCACCACAATAGAAACCCTAACTAAGACATGTATGTTCTACGCCTGAGATTCTCTCTTCTCTCTTGTATTCTGTTGTTGATGCTTGTGTCTGTAGTTCCTGTTTACTTACCTAGATTTTCCATCCCCAAGATTCCCTCAGTGTGTGTTTTCTTTATTGCTTCTATTTACATTTTCAGGTCTTGAACAGTTTTACTAATTCCCATTCACCTGTTTGTATTTTCCTGGATTTCTTTAAGGGATTTATTCATTTCCTCTTTAAGGGCCTCTATCATCTTCATAAGATTGGATTTAAGGTCATTCTCTTGTGCTTCAGCTGTGTTGGAATATCCAGGGC
Source organism: Neotoma lepida (assembly GCA_001675575.1). Lineage (NCBI taxonomy): Eukaryota > Metazoa > Chordata > Mammalia > Rodentia > Cricetidae > Neotoma > Neotoma lepida. The sequence goes on along the minus strand of LZPO01087296.1, from coordinate 68,206 downwards.
TTGCTGTAGTAGTATGGCTGGGCTCTGGTGGTGCCATACTGACCTGCNTTTTGTTGACTGTGTTCTTATGCTGGCTTCTAGTCATCTGGGTTTAGGGTTACTATAGATTTAAGTGCTGATTTCTGAGTTTATCATTGTTAGATGGATTTTTTTTTCTTGTTGGTTTCTGTTTGTTTCCACTCTGGTCTTCTGGACTGAATGGCCTGGGGTTCTGGTGACCAATAGGTCTTCAGGTCCAGTAGGGTGTCTCCACTGAGGTTTTTGTGGCCTGTGTGGCCTCTTGTGTTTTGGGTGCCAATGTTACCTCTGGGGTTCCAAGTACCTGTGTGGCCTTTGGAGTTCTGGGTACCTGCTTGGTCTCTGGGGTTCTTAGTATGGCATGGACTCTGGTAAAACAGAAGTCTTCTGCTGATTTTGTGGGACAGAATATGGAGCCCAGGGGAGAGGGTGCAGTTGGGGCCTGTTGGGCGGGCTTTAAGGAATGTTAGTGGACTGCAGGCAGTGTCTTACCTAGGTTCTCTAGGAGCAGCGTGGCCTCCAGTGAAGCAGAAGTCTTCTGCTGGAATTGTCCTTTCCGTCTCTTTTTGTGCCATTGTTTTTTAAGTCATGAAAAATCTATGCATGAGATTAAGTGTGTGTGTCTCAGTTTTCTCGCCTCTCCTGTTATCCAGGAACTGACTTGTGCCCAGCTTCCTTTTCTCCTGTGAGCTCAGCCTGTATACGTCTGCCTTGGGCCTGTCTTAGGCACAGTTCATGTCCCACAAAAGTAGGCTGATTCAGGTAGAACAAAAACTCTTGTAGATTCAGACAGGTCACCCAGCACCAAATAGTGGAGGAGGACACTGTGTGCGTGTGTCCGTGAGCATCTGTGTGCGCTTGCCTATGATTTGGGGTGAGGCAGAACACCTGACTTCCAAATATTCTTGTGTGTTGGAATCCTGGCTAGAGATTGGCTGTGTCTTAGATGGTACCTTGAGCCTTTGTCCTCTTGAATGGGACAAGGTGCACCTGGATCCCTGCTCATCTTCCTCTCTCATTTCCCTGCCCACCCTTGGACACATTCCTAACCACCCGATGACACTGTGAAATGATTGAGTCCTCATCTCTCTTATGAGGAGTACTGAGATTAATTTAGGGATCTTTTGCAGGAAAAGAAAAGTCCTTGTTCCTTAGTCAGGGCTCTGGAGTGACAGAAAGATGCTCAGCTACTGAGGTCTTTTGTGTGACCAGATGTTCTAGTTTTCTTGGAGCAGGGGGTTCTTTTTTCCTTCCAGGGGTGCTAGAATGAGACTTGGGGGAGGGACTCAGCCAGCCAGGTAAGGCACCCCCCCAGGTCATGTTGGACTCCCTTCCCTGTAGGTTAGGCTCAGTCCTGCCAATCCCATGTCCCGTGAGCTAAGACGTGCTGTGGATGTGTATGAGGCGCCACAGTAACTGCCACCCTGTTCTTCCCTCTGTTTCGACCTTACTGTTTGAAGCCTGGCTGGGAATCAACAGCCAAGGACAGTGGATATCTGAATTTCTTGGGACAGGTTTCACAAAGTGAATATCTTTCTGAAGTGGGTTATTTTAAAAAAACATTTAAAACATTCCAATATTTATATGTCATGCCAGTGTTGGTGTCTGACGGGTTCATGGCAGTGGACTCTTGAGTTTAGTCTGCATCCGGGAGCCTCAGCCAGTTGTGTTTTTCCCCCTGCTATGCTCCTCCTGTGGCCCAGATTTCCACCTTGCACCAGACTTGAGGGTGAGAGAAGGCTCTGATTTAGGACTCTGTAGTTTTACCTATTGCAGCTGAGCTGAAATGTGCTGTGGGGAGGGATCATCTAACCTCATAGGAACACCTCTTCTCCTTTGCTTCAGGTATACAGATACACCCCAAATGGCAAGGTTTGCTACCACCCAAGGCTCTTAAAACACAATCCTTGGGGTGGGGTTTAAAAAAAAAACACCACAGTCCTTACTCTGAGTCTGGGAAGCATCTTTGGTTTGGTCCAGTGGATCGAGGGGAGGTCACGGATACAGGGCACCTTGTGTGATGTGTCCACCTTGTCCATTTGGTCCACATCATTGACAAAAAGCACAAAGGAAGTTTCCAGATTTGGTACTGTGGGCTTCGGGAGGATGAGATACTTGCTCTCAGAGTGCAAAATGGGGTGACTCCATCAATGGCTGAAGCTCTAATAATGTATTCAGCCACAACTGACCTCCAATGTCTTTTTGAAATAGAGATTCATATATACCAGGCTAGCCTCAAACTTATGTAGTTGATGATGACCTTTTAACTTCTGACCTTCCTGTCTTTATCTCCAGAGTGCTAGAATTGCAGGCATGTACTACCAAGTCAAGTGTGGTATTGGGGGTTGGAATCCAGGGCTTCATGTATGCCATACAAATACTCTACTAACTCAGCTGTTCCCCCAGCCTGATACATTTTTCTTAATGACAAAATAACTNTCCCCACACCATTTAGGACACTTACTTGGTAGATATCTGCAATCTAAGAGACAATTCTTCCTTCTCTTCCAGTACCTGGTGATGGACGTGCAGATGATGGTTGGGGGGCACTACCATTATGAGATCAGCCCGGAAGAGTACATTTTTGCTGCTCTGAACATCTATGTCGATATCATCAACCTTTTTGTTTTCATTTTGGACCTGATTGCACGATAGCCGATGGCCAAGGCTGGCTTATGCTGGGAAGAGGGAAGGTGGGATGCCTGTGGAGTGTCACCAGGCCCTGGCACGCGGCACGTGACCACTCATAGGTCCTTTCAGTAGTTATTTATTTATTTATTTATTCATTTATGTCAAAAGAAGTGAAGAATTCAGTAGATGGTAGCTGTTGCTGTTACACTTTTTATTTCCCTTGTCATATNGAAAAACTTGGTTATTCATGTGGAAACATTTCAGATTCCTATAAATTCAGAAAATGAGTACGCTAATCACATACTGACATACCTTTAGAAGGTTCCCACTGCTTTGTTGAAGTTTTCCAGGCACAATTTTTTTTCTTTATTAAGAATTTTTTTATTCATTTTGCATACCAACCACAGATTCCCCTCATCCCTCCTTCTGCTCCCCCTAGGTCCCCCAATCCACTCCCCCACCCCCTCCTCTGAAAAGGTAAGGCNTCCTATGAGGAGTCAGCAAAGTCTAGGCACAATTTAAAGCTGTAAACAACTCTACGTAAATAAAGTTGATTGTAGGAAACCCCAAATACTTCCTTTCTCTTCATTTGGACATTCTATGGGGATATTTTACCATGTGATTTTTTTTTTCTTAAAAGTAGGACAAACTAAAATCTTCTGCCTTTCTCCCACTTTCCACAGCCAGACTGGAGAGAATTCTTTCTATCAGGTAGGGAGGTGAGGAGCTCAGGACAGAGTGTTGGCTGCATGCCACCAATAAACCTGTACCTCTGTGCTTGACTCGGGGAACAACCTCTTCTGAGTGCTGGGCCAACTGACTTTATAACATCTTAAACATCTTTTTTTAATTGTGATAAAACATAATAAAANNTCTACTTTAGCAGTTTCTGTGTACAGTTAAGTAGTATTGCATATATTATTGCAAAAGCAACCTCTGCAAGGTTTCCAGCTTGAAAACTGAAGCTCTATACCCACTGTATTAGTCAGGGTTCTTTAGGAACAGAACTTATAGGATGAATC
>LZPO01087296.1:37053-49226 GCA_001675575.1 Neotoma lepida | reverse complement strand
AGCCGCAGGGAGACGAGCGCGGGGCGGGGCCGCAGGGAGGGGAGCGTGGGGCGGGGCGGACGGGAAGCCGGGCCAGCCCTCAACAGGGAGGCGGGACGCCGCCACTAAAGGGAGCGAGCTTCTGTGACTCAGGATCCCATTTAACAACTAATTCCCTTATTTTAACCTCTGACATCCTCTATGGCTGGGACTTGAATTTTCGCTGTAATTCAGCCAGTCTCATAATGCGGTCTTCGGTTTGATTTTCTGAAATTTGAGTCCCGTGGCTGCTGAAGAAAAGATTCTCTTTCAGGGCACAGTTCCCACAGTTGGTGAATCAGGATAATCAAATACGTTTGTCTCCTTAAGTTTGTAAAATAGTCCAACAATTCATGACTCCAGGAGGGACAAAAGCAGTAGGCACAGCCCAAGTTGGACTGTTGTTTCCTGGCTTTCCAGGCATTGTGAGCAGCAGGCACTCATGTGGTGCGCATACATACAGGCAGGCAAAATATATACATNCAAAACAAAAATAAAAAATTTAAAAACAAATCAACAAAAATGTGTATACTTCCAGTTGACATTCCAATGTGGATAAGGGAACNCTCACAAGGCTTCATCCTTAGATGAAGAGCTACAGGCAATGAAGGGCTGCTAAGGGAAAGAGAATGAGCTCCCAACAGGCTATCCAGTCCCAAGCAATCAGCCCTAAACACATCTACAAGTAACACTAAAGGGACTCAGCGGTTGCATTTATGTGTATGTGTGTATTTAAAAATAATAATTAAGTAGNGGTAATGAATTTGAGAGGGGGGCATATAGGAGGANTTGGAAAGGATGGGATAGAAATGACAAATTCAATACTCACCTATAAAATCCTCAAAAATTAAAAAAAAAAAATCAGTGTATTTTGAGGCAACATCCGGCAGGTGGCAATGTTGGGCTAGGAAAAGGCCTCTGGTTCTGACACAGCCAAGTCCAAAGTAGTGTGTTCCTATCTCCTCACTGCTGGGGTTTCTACAGGGTTCTTCTACTCCATTTGTTCAGCTGGACCACCAGGGAGGAGGGGACCGTGGGGACTGGCAGAGGAGCAATTTACATGTGTCACTGTTACTTCTTTGTATGTGGTGGTCCCTGAATAGGGGAATGCCGCTGACAGTTGTGAAACTGGTGGTGTGGGGCCATAACACAGTTCCATGTACATTCAGATCTGGAGACCACATTACACGGGATTGCCCACAGGACCCCCCCTCATTCGTTCAGCTTCCCTTCCCCATTACAGAACATGCTCCAAAAACATATCCATCTCAGGAGCTCAGGGTGTCTGTCAGCTCCAGGTAGTAATAGCTCAAGAGTGCCAGGCCACACTGTCCCTTATCCAGGAGGGTGGAGACCCTGGGAGAGAGAAGAGTCTAGCTGCAGGCAGCAAGCAAGGCAGCCCTTTTCTCCCACAGCCCTTGCTGCAGGGCCTGCACACTGACAGCTACTCTGCAGCTGTGATCTCAGCAGCCAGAGAACCTGGCCCCAGGACCTGGCTGTCAGTCTCTGTCACCTTCTCCNCCCTTTGCACCCAGCACTGTGCTCCTTGCCTCTAAGTTAGCATTTGGCTGTGCTTGCTCCATACCTTCAGGCAGAACTTTGTTTGCTTTTGCATTTGAACAACACAGTAACTACCCGTTGCTCAAGCAAAAGATCTTCCAATATCTTTAGTCCATGCAAAACTCTCAATTAGAGATCAAGGTTCTTATTTTGGGTACAATTTANTTGATGTTCAGTCACTCACTCTATGCCTCAGCAGCCAGGGCCACATTGCTGTGGTGATTATATTNTGTCCCCCAAAATATTGTGTACCCTAATAAAACTTATTTGGGGTCAGAGAACAGAACAGCCACTAGATTAAACATAGAGGTTAGGCAGTGGTAGCACATGCCTTTAATCCTAGCATTCCCGAGGCAGAGATCCATCCAGATCTCTGTGAGTTCAAGGCCACACTGGAAACAGCCAGGCATGGTGGCACACACCTTTAATTCCAGCACCTGAGATCTCATGTCTTTGCTTGAGAAAGACACATGCCTTTAATCCCAGAAAGTAGTGGCAGGAAGCAGAAAGGTATATAAGGTGTGGAAACCAGAAGCTAGGGGCCTCTTAAGCTTTCAGGCTTTGAGCAGCAGTTGAGCTGAGATTCATTCGGGTGAGGACTCAGAAGCCTGCAGTCTGAGGAAACAAGATCAGCTGAGGAGTTGGCAAGGTGAGGAAGTTGGCTGTGGCTTGTTCTGTCTCTCTGATCATTCAGAATTTATCCCAATACCTAGCCTGGTGTTTTCAATTAATAAGACTGTTTAAGATTCGCTCTACACATTGCCTTTCAGCTAGAGCCACAAAACTGCTGGGTGCCATTTAAAAAGAAAAGAAAAGAAAAAATGCCCCTTCCTCTGCCTGCATACTTGCCAGAGTAAGAGTCAGGGCGCCATCTGGACACTCATTCTGTCCTTCCTCTAGGGGCTAAGCCTCTAAACCAGTGGTTCTCGACCTTCCTAATTCTGCAACCCTTTCAGTTCTGGGTACTCCTCTGTGGACTTATCTGCAAGTGGGTGGACCCGCTTGGAGACAAGAGGACCAGTGTCCTAGTTCCTAAGACCATTGGAAATATGTGTTTTCCAATGGTCTTAGGTGACCACTGTGAAAAGGTCATTCAACTCTGGGGTCAGAACCCACAGGTTGAGAACCACTGCTCTAAAAAGTAACAGGTAGGACCTTGGAATCCCACAGATTCCCTTATTCCTCACCTCATCCCTATTTCTTGGGTGAGACNTTCTCTGCTGTACCCCAGGGCTCGTAAACTTCCATAGTTACATTCNTTTTGACTCAGTTTCCTTTCTGGAAAATCTTCAGCATCTTGTTGTTCCTGTCTAGGGTCTAGGACTTCACTTTGTCTTTACAAGATAGTCATACTGTCCCCGTCTCAGGCATGCAGGCATGACAGCAGACTGGGGGCAGAGGCAAAGAGCTCAGCCTGCAGGATGCACAGAGGCAGCTTTGTGTCAGTCTTCCATGCTTCCAGTTCCACAGGGGTAACACACGGGCCTGGATGGTACAGNCACAAGTGGGCTTCTGCTACATTTGGAAAATCCTCAGCATGAGGAATGTACTACGCATAGTAGAACAGATAGTTACAGCTGTTCTCTGTCCTTAAGGCTACTAGTTAGATAAACACTGAGATGGTACAGGCAAAATTTTCTTAGGCTGCCTGCAGCTAGACTCTTCTCTCTCCCAGGGTCTCCACCCTCCTGGATGAGGGACAGTGTGGCCTGGCACTCTTGCGCTATTACTACCTGGAGCTGACAGACACTCTGAGCTCCTGAGATGGATATGTTTTTGGAGCATGTTCTGTAATGGGGAAGGGAAGGTAAAGGGAGGGAGGGAGTGGGTCCTGTGGGCAATCCCGTGTGATGTGACCTCCAGATCTGAATGTATATGGAGCTGGGTTTCACAGCAGATGAGCAGGATCAGGGAGTCCAAAATGAGTTTCTTCCAGCCATTATCTTTGNGTCATTCTCTTCACGACTGTGTATTTGTCTCTTAACCTGTTTATAAGCTGATGTCTTGTGCAGGATAGGCCCCTGTGCAAGAAGCACTCAGTGAAACAAGGGACTAGGAGATGCAGAAGGCCTGACTAAGAACACTGCCGAATTAGTTCCAATGACTGAAGAATAACAGTTCCTTCACAAGTTTGGCAACTATCCCATCAATTATAAGCAGAATTGAGTGAATAACNCGAGAGCCATTTTCTTTACTAGCTGTTGCAGGGCTCAATGCCCAATGTTGAAGAAAGAAAAACAAACTGAAAAACTGCCTGCTCCTAAAGTAACAACTGTCACAAAAGACGGTCTGGGTGACAGCCACTTTTATCTTTCTAGATACCTCATCTACAGGTTCTGATGAGGTTATAGGAACTGACATGGCAACAGCAGCAAAAGGGAAGNTATAATAATTACGACCCTGGAGCAATTCTGAAGTGAGAGGAGGCTGGAAAAGCTGAGTACAGGGACAGCCTCACCCCACCGGTCTCAATTCCTACCATGGTTGAATGTTAGGTTTCAAGGTTTCGCTCTTTGGAGACTAACTGTAATAATTTTAAAATAACTGAACTTCAGTAAGTCTCAGGTTTTAACTTCAGTAAGTGTTAGGTTTCCTAAGAGGTCAGGCAACAGGTTATCTAGGATTGAAAGTAATGAAGATGAGAATAGTTGTTGTGGAATATCAATTTAAGATGTGTTACATTCTTTTACACTGTGGAACATTTGTTTAATGATGTAAAGATGTGATGCATTCTTTTATGTTGCATTTGTGAAGCTGTGCTACTTTGCCTGTCTGAAGTATGTGATTGGTCTAATAAAGAGCTCAACAGCCAATAGCTAGGCAGAAGAGGAATAGGCGGGGCTGGCAGGGAGAGAGAATAAATAGAAATCTGGAGAGAGGGAGATCAAGGAGCAAGAAAAGAAGAGGCCAGCCATCCAGCCATGTAGCCAGACATGGAACAAGAAGGAAAGAAAAGACATACAGAAATAGAGAAAGGTAAAAGTCCAGAGACAAAAGGTAGACGCGATAAGTTAAGAAAAGCTGGAAAGAAATAAGCCAAGCTAAGGCCGGGCATTTATAAATAATAACAAGTCTCAGTGTGACTTATTTGGGAGCTGGGTGATGCCCCCCTCAAGAGCAAAGGGCCAAAAGAGAGAAACAAACAACTACAACTAGTGCCTACAATAAACCCTGAGAGGAAGGATTCAGCATGTGGATGCCGGAAGTCACTTCAGATCCACACAACACTGCTAAGAAACTCAGTGGCAGAGCCTGGGAAGCACCAGCTGGCNGCCTGGAACAGATGCACATACCCTGGGGATGGAGCNCCCAGGGCTGTGCTCACCGGAAGCCAGAGAGTGAGGTGGTGAGAAGCACGACATTTTATTCACATGGCATACATTTCTTCCTCCCAATTTCACAAAACAGATATTGAGGTTCTATATTACTTTTTTCTGTGTTTCTATTAGATTTCAAGGAAATAATAACATTTTCCTCATAAAGCTAGAGAAATGAAAATGAGCACTGAATTTATAATTTTAATACATTGTCATATAATGAAATCAGGTTTATCTAATTCCATAATTTTAATACATTATCATATAGTGAAATCAAATTTATCTTTNGGGTATACAATGTTCAGCAAATGGACTACTGTAAAAATATTAGGCACTAATCAATTAAATGGCAGAACCAAATTAACACCATCATATTGGAGGGTATTTAATATAAAGCAAAATTTGCTTCCTAGTTTAAAATGAAGTTTATGATTTAATGAGACAAAATGGAAATAGTTTAAGTAATAAATGTTTAATCAAAGAATTTTACATATTATTAACAGCATTCATTTGGCCAAACATCTACAGATCTGTAGAATCCTACTGTATATAAAGTGGGAATGTATCAAGTATAGACTATGAAAGTGCAAATAACAAGTCAAGGTTAGATTAACTTTTTTTTACATTATAAAATTAACTTGTTTACAAAATAGGCTTTGCCAAACTTTATTACTGAATTGGAAAGTCAATGACTGTGTCGTTTTTAAAATATGTACCAAGGAAATACAAACTGGAAAATGATAGTTTTTCACACTCAGGAACCCAGCACATCACAACAGGCACTGCACAAGGCAAGGGAATAGAGGCCCACCTCACATGGGTCTCCACAGAAACCCCTCCTCTCCACAGGCACCCNTCCTCTCCACTCCTCTCCAGACACCCCTCTTCTCCACAGAGCATGCCTACTCTCCTCATCGTGGCTGTGCAAGACGCCTCTTGGGATGCAAGTGCTTTCTACTGGAAAAGTTACACCCTGGTCTAGAAACTTTATGGTGTTCATATTTTTAATCCAAATAAAAAAATCCTTCAATGGACTATTTCAGTTTAATATGCAGTAAAATACACTGTAGACAAAGTTAGCATTTNCCCACCACTAACTTTAAAGAGACTCATATCAATGTTGTGGTAACTGGTGAAATAAAAACTATTAGGGACTCTTGATAACCATGAACAATTACCAATTAAATACTCAAGCACAATGTTTTGGCCATATGAAATCAAAGTACATGAATATTTCAAAAGCAAGGTTTGAAAAAGAGGTAATGAAAACAATAATTATGGATATCAATATTAAAGACAATCTTTTAGCTGGCCTAGGACTTCCCTGTACAAACTTAGTATAGAAATTTTGGTTTCTGGTAACAATGGCAAAGCACTACATGGAGTGCTCCTTGTATCTATGTNGCTTATGTTATGCTAGCTTTAATAATAGTCAGTAAAAGAGCCATTCCAACAGTTTACTCTAGTTTTAATTACACACTGTACCACTGTATCTTAATTAGAACTAAGACCAGTATTTCTTCACAGTAGGACACTGATAACTAGGAGGTCGAGTTTTTCACGACTAAACAGTGATCACACAGCAGATGAGTATTGCGCAAGAGAACACACACAGCAGCATTTTGCTATCTAGGCAAACGAACTCAACACTTAGTTGTCATAGTTACTGTAAAGGCAAGGCCATGGGTGGTTTCATGGAGGTCTCTGCAATTCATAGCATAGTTACTTCAGAAGAGACATTGAAATTTGAATTACTGACTTACTTAACTGGCAACTATCCATTTAGGTTAGGCAAAGGCACAGTAACATGTTGCGTAGGATGTTGTATTGAATTTTTTAGTAACTGTGGGATTTACTGTAACTCATGAAAACTCCAGTTTTTCTATGTTATAAAACACCATTAAAAGTAATTGCACCCGTTAGTAATTAGAATGCACTGTAAAATTGTGAAAACAAAGAACTATGATTGCACTTCCAATAAAGTGTCTCTTAAATACAGCACCGCTGTTGCTAATCAACTGTATTTTAATATTAAAATAAACTGTTTTAACAGCAGCATTAGCTTTAGTTTACTTAAACTACAGGCTACATTTATTTAAATGCAGTCTCCATGGCAACAAAAGCCCATTAAATTCTGGAACATCATTGCTACCGAGTGGCACCTTTTCCTCCCGACAACGCTGACACTGCCCTGGNGCACACTAGGATGCTGCACACCTGAATGCCTCGGTAGTCAGCGCACGAGTCAGAGTTTGGCACAATTGGACTGTGAANAGACATGAGAAGGAATCTTTGATTCATGTGAAGAACAAACAATCACACTGTGGTAGACGGGCACTAGAAGCAGCACAGACGTCACAGCTCACACTGCTGGGACAAGGGGGAGGAGGTTCCTGAAGAGAGTACATAGACACTGAGGACATACGCTGTCAGACCTGTCCAGCCCAGCTTCTAAAATGAGGAAAACTTTTCACTGTTTGAGAAAGAGGAAAGCCATCTAAGGATTAAGGAGTCAGCCTTTGATATAAATGGTCAACTTAAATACTGCCAACTCTAGGCTAGACAGAGCACTGCATTCTCTCAGAATGTNAGTGTCAACCCATTTATTCCACTGTGTTTTCTCCTGCTCTTTTGTCACTAAAAAGGGATAAACTCAAAAGAAATTCCCTGTAAGGTTAAAGTCGACACTGAAGCTATCATCTGAGGGAACTCCTCTGCATTCAATCCTAACATCAGTGCTTTACAACTGAGTTCAAATTGAGTGGATCAAAGTCTGGATAAAGCACACTCCACCTAACATACCCCTGTACTGCGAGTCACCTGGAGAGCTAATGTGCAGGTCACACCAGATGGACTTGCTCGAGCCAGTCACTTGAGGCTCGAGGGGTTTGACTGGCAGCATCTGACCCGTCCCCTCTGCTGACTGCCTCACTACTACTGTCACCAGCTTGAGACAACTCTTCCCTGGCCAGAGTATTCTCTTCCAGAGGGTTTTCTTCCATCTGGGTTCTCTCACCACCTTCATGGACCCCAGCATCTTTGGACATTGAGTCTTCTGGTGGCACCAGTCCCACGTCCCTCACACTTTCTGAGCCAGCTCCAACACAGGGACACTGAGGCTCTGCACTCATTTCTGTGGCTGCTGCTGGAGGAATCAGGGCGATACTCTGAGGGTTCATGTCATGAAACCAAGCCATAATATTGCCAAGAAGATTGTCATTGGCACTGGGGTCCTGGCCAGCTGAGTCAAGGTCACTGGAGGAGGGACAGAAATCACTTCTCGTCTCACTAAGAGGTCGTGAACTCAAAGTGTCAGTTGAAAATGGGTCACTGTCTGCTCCTAGTCTCATGAGGCTGTCACCAAGTTCCAGCAGCTCAGAGCTGCTCAGCGCAGCCCGAGGACTATCTGTGCTCCTGGGTACAGAGTCCAGCCGGGAAGGTAAGGAAGTGCCTATGGCTCCTAGGGATGCTTCGTTATTAAGGAAGTCTCTGGTTTCTTCATCGATGGCCAGCCCAGACTCTTGTAGTGACAACTGAATGGCAAGAAGTATATTGGGGTCATCTTCATCCAAGGAACTCAGAGCCTGAGGCAATGAAATATGAAGTCCTGTTAAAATGTGACTAAAGGAGTCATTATTTAACCCAATCACACTTACCAGTTTCCTTTTTCAGATAATTAATAATTCTAATTCTACAAATTACTTTACCATTTTCTCCTTACCTTTGCTAAAGGGGAAAATATACCTAATATAAACCTGAAATACAAGAACNCTTTTTATACCCTATCATTAAAATAAGAACCNTTTTTATACCCTATCATTAAAATAAAACTACCATAGAAGGAAGAAAAAGGAAACCAGTAAAAGGAAACCCCCAAAACCACCGAGCAGAGAAGGAGCAAAAGCATGGCGACAAGCTGCCAGCAAGGCTACCTGAAGAGAGTCCTGGTTTGCAGAGCGACTGGCAGGGCTGTAGTCTCGAAGGGAAGAGCTGTGCAGCACACTCATAGATGCAGAACTTACCACNGATGCACCAGGCCTGCGGCCGCTGCCACCCTCTGGTATATCTGCTTGAAAGCAATTGGTACCACAGACAGTTTAGTGACAAGGAGACATGGTTGTCAGTCTCTTTCAGTGCTAGTGAAAACTCAGGTTCACATTCACATCTACTGCATTTCCTGCATTTTTCAGCAGGTTTGTCTGGTTGAAAGCAATTAACAGATACCTAGTATGATCATCTCAAATCTGTGAGCATTTTTTAGGTTCTTGCTTGAGTCTCTATGACTTTCATTAATGCNGGTTCTACTGTCTATTCCTTTTTCCTAAGTCACAATGAATTTCAGTATTTTTTGTCTGCAGATTTCAAAAAATTAAAGAGCTCTGGAATTACAATAGCCTCAAGAACCAATCTGTAGTCCAACTGATCCTGATAGTACAGTCTAGGTATGTTTAATGAAAAACTTAACATTCAAAAAGCCAAATACTTAAAATAGTCCTATTTTTAAGAATGCTTCTGGGAAAGCTAAGGCCCCAACCCCTTGGGACACTTGACTCTTATTTGTTGTTTTATAATCTGGTAGGAAGCCTCTCACCTTGTTTAAGAGTCCAATTAAATGCAGAAAGAATGTTTGAAGCATGTTATATGGTATCAAGAGCTTCCACTTTCTGAGCACTCACAGTGCTCTACATGCATGGCCTAATTGGACGTTCACTTTAGAATGTGGTAACTCAAGACAGAGATGGTCAGTGCCTTGATTAAAGTTACACAGCAGAGATGGGTGTGATAAACCTAGGATGTTCCTACTTCAGTCCTCAACTCCATGGTTTGCTTTATCCTGTAACAACAGAGGCATCTCTACATCTATGTTGAATCCAAATTACAAACTCACAAACACAACAGCTANTTTTAAAAATAAACTTAGAGACTAAATGATACCCACCACCCCAGGAACTCACCGAAAGTGCTTTCACTTGGTTCGTCGGGGTCTGTAGGGTTACTGAGCAGGCTGTGCACGTCTCCTCGACGGCGCTGCTGTCTGTGCCTCCTCCGATACTGAAATTCAGCATATTCCTGCATAAACCAAAGGTTATAAAATACAGGAGAGCATGCAAATTGTAAAAATGCAAATAAAACAAAAAACACACTTTCCACCAGGAGGAAAAAAAAATGTTGATTTTATACACATACTATAAAATCACTTGCTTTAGAAAAGGAAACTTTTAAGTTTAGCCAAGCCAAGGAAATAAAAAAGGCAGAAAGCAAAATGCAAAATTTCTGACAGTCACAAGTGCTTCTACTGGGAATACTTGCAAGCTCCAGAGCTATGTAGGGTCCTGTTATCTAAAATTACAACTCATGTCACAATCATATTACTAATGGCGTTAGGCTCTCTGGGGGTCTAGTTTTTAGGTGATTGTGATATATGCAAGAAGTATGGGTGGGGAGGGACAGGAGGGGGCAAGAACAGCAGAAACAACAGCAGAAAACCCAGTTGACAGACATACTGTTAAGTACTTGCCAGACAACTATGCTGTCTTTATGACTACTATGTATCAACTCACAAGTCAAAAGGCTAGCTTTTGCAATATAGGAGTATTTACTACTTAGCATTTAGAAGATAGACTCAAACAGATGTCCATACATTTGTTTTACATTTATGGTAATAGTTTACCTTAGGTTTGTTACTACCAAANGCTATGAACTAAGAGTATCTGCTACAGATTTCAGAGACAGGGAAAAACAAAGACAAAGAGAGGCCAGGATATATGGCAGCAGACTTTTGAGAATCATTGTTGAATCTCCCAAAGTAAACATACAGATCCTCAGGCTCAGGATTATCCCAGTTACTTTAGAGTATTCAATGTGCCTATGGTGAAAGTACTAGGAGTGAGAGAAACCAGGTTAGATATTATAAAACTTTTATACTTTACTGATCTGGTCAAATCATTCAATCTATTTTATCTATCTTTATCAATCTACTCCTATCTACCTGTCTCTTATACACATCTAGATGTGTATAAGAGACANGANCTGGGGCATCATTTCCTCTTTCCTTGGGGACACATGTTCTCAGACTGGATGACTTTGTGTCGTGTCAACATGGCTCACAGGATTAGTGCAAGACACCACATTTCTTAGACAAAGATGGCGGGGGAATTTTACCTCAACTAAAGGCTCCTACTTAAGGAGGATCTGCTTAACTTCTGTCTCTTATACACATCTAGATGTGTATAAGAGACANGANCTGGGGCATCATTTCCTCTTTCCTTGGGGACACATGTTCTCAGACTGGATGACTTTGTGTCGTGTCAACATGGCTCACAGGATTAGTGCAAGACACCACATTTCTTAGACAAAGATGGCGGGGGAATTTTACCTCAACTAAAGGCTCCTACTTAAGGAGGATCTGCTTAACTTTTAGAAGACCCAATGCAGTGCAAAGTTATTCTGAGTAACATAAACTTCTACTGATCATAGAATATACACATTTGCAATTTGAGAAAGAAACAAAACAATTGCAAAACAAACTTGTTCTATTTCTAATTATTCTNACAGAAAATGCTGAGTGGTGTTCTGACAGGATGCAACAAGTTCAAAATATTTTTATAAAAAAATTGTCTGAAAATTGCCAAGGAATCCTCAGATTTCTCAAGTGAGCACAGGAAAAGACAGGATGCTCCAAATGGTGTGAGAATACTGAGGTCAAGAAAAGACAAACAACCCAACCCAACCCAAATCAAATAAAACCAAACCCATGAGTCACAGGGCAAAACGCTGGGAGGAGCTTTCTGTTTTAAGACGATGCTCTTTGCACTCGGCCCACTGCTTTTAGAGCGACATGAAACACGTGTTTATGCCTGCCACAGACGCAGCCAATCAATTCAAAGAGACCANGGCAAAATTAATGTCAGTGAAAAAATGTAAACTCAATCTTAACATCTTTGGAATTTGGTAACATGTCATTTCCTATACTGTNTACTAAGGCAAAGAACTAATTTAAAACTATTTAATGCTGGCAGTTACTTGAGCTAATTAAACATACAAAATCTCTAAGTTTCAATCTGTGCTAATTCTTCAAATAAGTATTTTTGTGTACTCAACACTTTAAAAAGCAAATTATTTTTGTCAACTATTTATTTTGAGACAAGAACCTTACTAGGGCTACTAGGTAGCCCTAGTTGGTCCTGAGNTTGCTATGTAGACTAGGCTGGCCTCAAACTTACAGTGATCCCCCGGCCTCTGCTTTCCTAGTGCATGTTACTATGCTAGACATAAGAA